>JACJUY010008224.1:10356-39166 GCA_014220935.1 Platorchestia sp. MABIK | reverse complement strand
TTGTTGCCCAGAGAGTCAAGTCTAGCGTCAGTTTTGTCAGGTACATTTGAGAGACTGCCATTTAACTGGACAACAGTATTTGATGCCATCTAATTTCATGCATGGGATTATCCCTGACGCGTAGGATTATATAAATTTGATTCACGCAGTATTATCTTCGATGAGTAGAATGATATTAAATGTATTAGGTTAATTTTGATGTAGAGATGTAGTTTCACATTAGGGTTGCTTTTTTAAGGCATGTTGCCTCATCTAATCTTTATTTTTCTTTATTATGATCTTAAAACTGAGAGATTGAGACCATACTTTTGAATATTTTATTTAAATTGCCATAGTGATTGATGGAATATTAATTATTCTCAGCCGTTGCATTATGGGAACTTTGTGACGTACAACTGACTTGAATCCGATCTCTAATTCTTTGGTTTGGTGCCTGTTTTTCTGATGTTTGCACAACTTTTATTAGGCATATCTTCGTTACGCTAGGTAAATCCGATACTCATTTCTTTTAGGCAATAAATCATCAATGTGGTACAGATTTTATTTCTTTTCCGTTAAACAAACGCTACATAACTTTACAATATCACGCTACTTAATAATTTGAAACTTTGAAGTATTTAATTACGATGAATTATGTATGATAATTTGACACAAACTACGGATGACTTATCTATCATGTGGATGATTAATGATGTATTGGAAAGACAAGAAAAAGGCCACAATGACGAAGAGGTAAATATGAAGGTGGAATAACAACAAAATAGAAACCCATAACAAATGGCGGTACTAGAGTGGAATTAAAAAAAAAATAAGCAACTTTAAATAAAGCGCCATAATAGTATCATTTAATCCGATGGAATGCCTACATAATTTCCAAACATGAACTTTATGCACTATATTTTGTAGTAGTTCTTACATTTCTCCTATAAGACACCACTACCTATAAGACTCCACACTTTTCAGGCAACAAAGTCTGTGAGACCACAACTTCACCACATCCACTTCATGACCATGCTGAGAACAAATGTTTGCTCATAGACTTGCATTTGTACTAGAGTAGAAGCCTTAAAAGGCAGCCAATGCAGCCAGCAGAAGCATTAGCGCTGCCGTTATGAATATGCAATTGTTGTGAGCCTCCAGGCCTTGCTCTGGTGGATGTCGTGAGCAGCAGCGTCTCTCCTCGCCACTCGCTTCAAAGGCCGCCGCTTCTGCGTGTGTGTGCTCTCAATGGCTGGCATGGGTGTGGGGTGCACTCAATTTTGTGCGTAGGATGCACTCAACTTTTTGTGCAGGGTGCCCTCACTCTGTGTGTTGGGCCACTCAGTTTAGTGGGTACGGTGCATTCAGTTCCGAGCGCCTCATGAAAGTGGTTAAAAATGATCGTTTTTACCGGTACGCACGTATTATTGTAAGGTACGAAGAGAATGAGGTATTCTAAGAATGAAGTGGCTATATGTAGGAGGAGACAATCGAAACCAATTGCGAGGCGTTTCATTTGTGTTGCAGGTTCTCCACTACAATTTTCGAGTTTTCTGGAAGCCCTTATGTGAAATTTTATATATTGCGCTTTAAGAACTGCCAGGGTGATGATTCATCAAGGATGGAGTTTTGTTGAGGCGTTTAAATAATGGAGAAAAAGTGTCATTAAATGCTGACTTCGTAAATTGGCAGAATCAAACATTCACATGCATCTATTAAATGTTTATAATGTGTTTCCAGGATACATTCATGGGCTTAAAAGCATGAAGATCCTGCGATGAGGCAAACTCTTGCGCCATTTTCCGGAATAGTTTTTGTTGCTTTTTTAAAATAAAATTTATAGTACAGTATGACATTGAGCAGTCTCATACTTCATATTGTAGTTTTGCTACAGTTTTTTGGAGAATTGGTTTGAACAATACGTTAAAATTCCACAGCGTTAGTTCATGTGAAGTTTTGATAAACCTCCTTTCAGCAATTCTCTGTCACTTGCTTTCTGTCATAACTCCGCACGTTCCAACTCAAAACACTCAATTTTGGAAGTTCGTGTTGTCCACCTTTGATATCGTGAAGTTTTTATTTTTGCTTCTTTTCTGCGTGATTGATGACAGATGCTCAAAGCACGCGATCTTGTGGTTCAGAATGAAGTTGTTTCAAATTTTTTCCCCTTTTCTGTAAGCTGTAAAAATCTTACAACATTATTGTGATATGTAATTAGAAACTGGACTTGTAGAAATTATCAGCACTGATGGTCTCTCCAATGACATTTTAAGGATACGCTAGAGGTGATCTTACTGCACATAGAAAACGAAGTCTTTTTCAGTATCAGGAGAGATGATGATGCACTTTTTACTCGCCTTCACTTTTGTTTCGTTAACTCCATAGAAACTTCATGTGGTATGGTGAGTTAGTGACAGAGGTCCTGCCATGAACAGAAGTACAAGAGGTGAAAATGACTTAATACATTTTGTAAAGTATGTAGAACTTTCAGTTAACTGATCTCTTCTCAAGAATCAAAAGACATTAACGCTTTTATGCGACGGATGACAATATTCAGAGCGACCTTGCCGGCCAATTAATTGACTCTGACTAGTGGCCAAGATTGCACCTCCAGCGATCGATGCCGGAGCCCTACATTGAGTGAGAATCTGTCTTGCGCAAGGGGCGTTTGTCAAGCCGCGGGCACAACAAACACCTCTCGACTCACATAAACTGGCTCGCAGTCGCGCCAACACACCGCACCAACTAACAGTACGGGAGATGGAAACGAATTGCCGACCAACTCATGTGGTATTGTCACTTGAAATCGAAGGATGGGCGTGACCTCAAATGCTGTTCGAAGGAATAATGTTAACCTAAGAAAATAATGGTGACCTAAATTTCTAAATGTGCTTGCTTCTTTCTAATGAGCCTCAGCCTTTCTACATAAGTAACTTCCAGAGTGTGGGCCTCATTTGACAAGTCACACGAAAATCGGTTCTATCTATAAACATATATCTATTTTTTTATGAATATACTGATGCTAGGGAAATGCAGGTGAAAACTTTCAACAAAGTTTGTGCAAATGTACAGCACATACCAACTAAAAGTTTTGTAATAAGGAATTGATCATGATGTATCACTTTTGAATACTCTACGTACAAGAGACTAAAGAAACTAATTACTAAGATAAAAAATAAAAGAACAGATGTGTTTCAGACTTCAACACGAAAAAGTACAATGAGATCCGGAAACAAAATGATTGAATGCGATTGTAGCAGACATCAGCTGCCGCGTCTCTAACGGCTATTGTTTGGTACAACGTACAGAAAGATCGCTGAAGAGGGGAATATTAATTAGTTCATTCTTCACTCAGATGAGCAATTAATTAAACGTTCCTACATTCTATTAATTCTAATAGAACTTTTGGAATTATCTGTCTTAAGGAATGAAGTCTTTTGGAATTTTCTGCAAATATTGATAAAAAATTCTTTACAGATAGCAAACCTAATTAAATTTTATGTGTTACATAAATAGTAATAAAATACATTAGAAAATAACTGTGATGAAATACTTATACACCATTCCAGTAAACCCAAGATGCGATGGGAGGGAAGGGCAGAAAAAAAGTAAAAACATTCATGCTTCCGTCAGCGGTGTCCCCTGTCACGCATCCCAGCTTTTTGGGGTCTGCTTTGGTTGTATAACAGCTCGAGGTAAGCTACAGTATGCTAATACTAGCTGTACTCCAGTGCTATTCGCTGCTACTCTTAAATGCGTGTAGCGGTCACTTTTCTATTCTCGAAGACATGCTGCATCTTCCTTATTAAGATTTTCTCTCATCCATGCCCATACCTTCACACCAGCATGTCTTCCTCTGAAATGCGCTGTGCGCGTTTTCGACTGCACTGGGATCTTGAGCTGACGCAGCTCCACGAATCACATGATAAGAAAAACCATCATGATGCTCGACACTCAATCACTATCTCGTTCACCTCACTTGAACTTGCGCCTCTTTATTGCTCATTCACCATAGAATGGCTTCCATACATCTCAAGCGAAGTCTTTGTGCAGTGTGCAGTGAAGTGAATCTTGAGCCAATATCTATAACCAGCGTTTTTTGCAAGCATTCGGAAAAATTGTTTTAACCAGAATCATCGAATTTGAACTGTAGGGAATTCTCATTTGTTTGACTTGTCGCAGAAAACTAGAGAATAACTCACATAGTCCCTAGTCAAGTATTCGATGTATAAAAAGTAATGTAGGCTCACAGTTTCATTCAAAATTTGCTCTGATGTCGAGAACAAATAAACCTTCACCTACATGGACAATATCTTCTCAGTTCATAGTAAGGACCGGTAACATCACCTCAAAATTATTTCCTAGTTAATTTTACCATCATTGTTTAGTACCTCGTTATGGTAGACGTAGTAGAGTTTCTCCAAGGGATTGTCATGTTTTAGTTGAGAACTAGAGTTAAAAATTTTCAAAAATTTGAGTTAAATATTTTTGGCTTTCTTAGGAACCCCTGACCCAATTGAGCGTACAGAAAGAAAAGGTTATCGCATTTTTTTATTTGATTTTTTTGATGAACAAATTTATCTGCGGAAGTATCCATATTTTTAGCCCGTTAAAGCAATTTAACTATTGTTTAAGTTATGGAATGCGTGCATGTATTGTTACTGGAATGAGCTTTATGTTTTATTGGGAGCTCCTTTGATATTCAAAACATTGCAAAGATAGACTAGCTAAAGACAATGTTCAAAGGTACTTAGAATCACTGATACCGTGATTGGTGGAAATTTAGAAGTTTCAGAACTAAATAAAAGATATGAAATTAATAACACATGCTGATTTGAAAACTGATGGCACATTTTAATATCATCGAGGAATTCAAATCTTCTCTGCAGGTCAGTGAGTGCGTGACGTCACACAGCCAACGCCGCGCATTCAAAGGTGCGGTCATCACACAAATAGGTGGAGCAGATTTTTTTCGCTAATGAATTTTAATTTAGTCTTACCATTTATAACGTTTGCCCGTAAAAATTACTTAAGGAAAATTACTCTCAATTATGTCAATCATCATTTAATCTGCCGCATGGACTTTGCAATATAAATGATAGAAACTCTAGTTGAGTACTTTCAATTGAGAAAAATTATCAACATCTTTTAAGTCGAATCTCCTGTGTGAGCAGAACGGGCCATGCAACAACATCTCCTTTTCTATTGCAAAAGTTTCATAGCAAAAAGTATTTGATGTGCTCGTATCAACCGGAGATCATCTCAAACAGATTTGTCTTCAGGCGGCACACACTAATCATTATAAATTGACTTTGAGCTTCAGCGCTACTGCATCGTAGACGATTAATTGAAGCATCTCATTCAATTTTTTTCAGGGACCTGGAGTAATTAGGAAATGGTCAGGTAAATTATTAACTATGTTGAAAATTATTATTAAATGGTCAAACAATTATTAACTGCTCAAATTGGCCATCATGATCACTTAACACGAAACAGAAGTAACTTCATGCTTCCTTATTATTCAAAATCTCGGTCATAACACTATTTCCTCTTCATTGGTACTAAGAATTGGAATGCAATCCCTGCCAAGATCCGTGGGAAAAGTTCGTTCAAAGCTTTCAAAACCGATCTTGAATCCTTCTTCTTATCGAAATATTGATCACAAAAAGTATTTCAAGTCAATTTTTTCTCATGTTATACGACTTTTCTCGATTAGGTAATCTGCCATGATAATAATTTAAATCTAATACACCTAATCGTTTTTCTTGAATATACTGTTCCCTCATATTAACTTTCTTTGTAAAAAAAAAAACATCAAAACATAATCAGTCTTGTGTAACTCTAGGTTATGTAAATTAGGTTAAACATAACTGCAAACTTTAAAAATAGCTTTGATGATAAGATGCCCTAAAAGAAGCCTAACTTTTCTGGCCCACATGTAGCTATACTCAAATATGTCCACTGTACTAGACTTGAGATACAATCTACTGCTGTATCACTTGTGGTTAATGAATTATTTAAATTGTCTAAATTATTTAAATGGTTTAAATTGCTTAAATGGTTTAAATTGCTTAAATGGTTTAAATTGCTTAAATTGTTTAAAATTACCTGAGTAAGGAATGAAAGTAAAACTGACATTCCAAATGTCACCTACGATGGCTATGCTTGACGGATAGTCACTATAGAAAAACGGAGCGTGTTGTAACCATAAAAGAGTGTTTTATTTCACTAAAGTTAATGAGTTGCATAACGTCATTGAATTTATACCTAAGTGAGTTTTATATGTATTACCAGCGAACAACGGTGGTCACCCACAATTCTGCTGTCTCCCATCGCTTGAGTCGAGAATTGCGGATTACATTTAAATGTTAGCGCCTGTCATCTACGTGAATTGTATAATGAGTAAAACTCACAGTCTACAGCTGGTTTATTATTCCACATACCGTGGCAACACTCTGGGGATTTTAGGGAACGTACACATACAGGCGCCCCACACCAATGTTACGTTCAGTTTACCTTCAGTCAAATCATTTTCTATTAAACACACAGTTATTTCGGCATGGGGCTCACTAAAATAAACCTAAATGGGGTATGAACTTCGATCATACGAGAGCAAAATTTATTCATTTGTTTCGTAAGCTTTTGTAATATAAAGACTTAAATATACTACGAGCTTCATCATCTGGGTGCTTGAATAAATATTTATGGCCTTGGCGCTCGAGTCAGTTGATGAAGGTTGAATACGCCCATGAATTGAGTCGAACACGAGTTTTATTCCAATCAGGCCTGGTACATCTTATTTTGTACATTGGTTTTTCGAACACCTTATAGCTAAAATCAGACTACAATGACGAATTCCCCAGTCGAGCCTGGACCCCGTGTATACACTTGAGTCGAGGGGAAATATGGCTGAGTTCTCTCTTTTTCTTACGGCGAGATTCCACGGTTCTTTCTTCAATACTTTGAGCATTTATGATTTGAATTTCAGCAATTCGGTAAGGCCAGCGCATGAAGGATGCTCCTTAGTCAATAACTGAACAGGAAGAACAATTAGAAGAATTAAGATCTCATAACCCAGTTAAAAAAATAAGATGTTTTCAAGTAGTTTCTGTGCCGCGGTAGGCAAGATTCTAGCCGTGTTTTATTCGGAAAAGCAGCCGTTTTTTGGTCGCCATGTTCACTTTATAAGAATCCTCTTCATAATCGAGCAAGAGCTCGATTTTCCCGGATTGTTTACGTCTAAATTAGACTAGCGGATAGCCGTCGAACGGTAAATTGTGGTCGAGAGCGGCCGAGAGTGACTTCCGCGGCCATGTTTCACTATGTTCTGCTACCTGTTGACCTAAACACGGCATGAATTTTAACTGGGAATGAGGTAGGCTATCTTTCTCTTGGTAAAATCCCGATTCCTTTCCCTCTTAACAGGTTGTGCCATGCGAGCGCCATGGCTCAACGCTCCATCACGTTGAGTGGCCGGATGAGCATCACCAAAGATAATTCCGTATGGTGCTCACATTGAGCTTTCATGAAAATTACTAATAAAACAACAATAGACCCTCATTTTAAAATGACTATCCAAACCATCACATAAGTTAGTTTCTGAATTTGTAAAGCTTTTCCTTTTTGGGAAAAATTGAAAAACTACTTCCACGAAAAATTTATTTTACCTTTTTCCGATTATCGATTGCGTATCGTTTTCGAAAGTTGTTTTCTTGGTTTGAACACCTGAAATGAAATCATGCCAATCCCATGAAGCAAGACATGACTTAATCTTAGTAAAAGCGAAAGTAGTAAGAAGCCTTCACCTACTAGTTCATTCGCCAACTTTTTTCGTTAACTCAAATTACATTAACCTCAGATTAGCAATACAATTGACGTATAAATTGTTTACTGTATTTGTTCCTTTATCCTCTCCGGACCTGCACATCAACCCGAGTAACAGACAGCATTTCACCGGTGTGCTTGTATCAATGAATAAAAATCGAAGACAATGATATTTCTCAATTTATATGGGCGTCCAAAGTTGAACGGAAATGATTAGAGAACTGGTTTCTATACCAACTAAGAAATGAAAAAAACATATATTCGCATGTACTTGTACCACAGACTGAAGTGTATTTGGATGACTGATTTATATTCACAGTGTATGTCTATGATGGCTATGAATTTTTTGTATTTTCCACGAAGTGCATTAAGGAAGACTCAATCATAGAATGGAGCGTTCATCCTAAACATTCGTAATGATAAACAGTGCAAATCTGATATGATGTTATGTGAAACAAATCTGAAGATGCATTGCGTACATTTTCAGAAAGCTCTGTACTACTCACTCCTTTTTAACTTGAGTGAATGGTCGATTTCATTTGACACTCGTTAATCGCGATAACTTTCCTTTAATTCTCTAATGAGATTCTTTAATAAATGAGGTATGTTTTATTTCGTTTTCTTTAATAAGATAAATTTTTGGGCGCTCAAAATACATGTATTTTCTTTTACGATCGTCTAACAACAGAGAGTTTTAGCATACACTCTTGAAATTTTCCGTTCCGTTACCAACAATTTACTTTGCAATTATAACTTTACCTGCAAAGTATTGTGAACTTTGTCGTATCGTCGTAAAAACACAATAGTAATGATGCACGAATCTTATTGCAAAGTTCACGCTTCCAAAATATATATATAAATAACGCCTTTACATCACAATACCTACCTCACCACTTGAAAAGTGCGAAATGGAGTAAAAATAACCAGAAAATATAGCTCACGTAGGAGCCCACCGAGGCGAGGCGTATATAAGCCGTGGAGTTGCGTCACCGGCGCCACTTGACCTCAGCAGCTGCTACTAAACAGGTGAGTGTTGGTGTGCCGGTCTCCGCCCTCACGCCGGTCCGACCGGGCAGGACTGACATGTTCTCCACCTCTATGTGTGTTCGTAAGCCGGTAAAATTCATTATTTCTTCAGCATTAAACTGATCAAATGTAAATTAGAATGAAATAATCAATGTTATCAGTAGAAGAGTCTTTCCCTAGATAAAACAGTGAGTGTGAATTGCTACAGTTAGATCAATGAGCTCGTTGAAATAAATACTAGCATTCGTTGCCGTCAAAATGTATCGGAATGCATCTTAAATCCAATTGCTTTGAAAAAAGGGCTCTTCCAATGCATGTATAACAGTTTCGTCTTCCCTTTAAGAAGATTTTATAACTTACAATTTTACCAGGAATTCAATAATCCGAATGACAGTGAACTTACACATAATGAAGAAGATGGTGTAAAAATAAGACATGGTTCATTTGTTAATGAGTGCTCCACTGAATGCTCTGTATACCTCAACAGCAGAAAAATCGCGAAAGATGGTTGTTCTTTTGCGAATTCCAGAAAGTCACAGCAACGAATTTCATGCCACTTGACAGGCGATGTTTTAAAATTACATCTAACACTCATTCAAAGCTCTGCGATCACGCAGCGTAAATAAACAGTTCATTCACCACAATCGATACAGCAATAGATTGTTCCTTAAGTCTATTACAATGGACTCTTTTCAGTATAGCTACTTATTTGCCCGAATAAGTTCAGCGACTTCTAGGACATCCTATCATCAACGCTATTTTAAGGTTTACAATTGTGTTTAACCTAATTAACTAATTTAACCTAATTAAAACTTAACCCAGATGCACACTAGATTGATCAACGAATTGGTTCTCTCAAAAGTCGATGCTTAATTTTGCATAAATAGTTTGATTGATGCGAACAGTACATTCTAGAAAAGATTAAGATCATACTTAAGATACATGTGGTTAATTAAAGCAAATTACCCTATTCAGATAAGTCATATCACAGAAAAGATTACACTTGATTACCTTTTGTGATTTATATTCCGATAGAAATAGGGATTCAGGATTCGTTTTGACAGCTTTGTGAGAAATTTTTTCATGGATTTAAAGTTGGGATCGAATTCCAAGTCTTAGTTCCAATGAAGAGGATACTGTGTTGTGACCGAACTTTTGAATAATAAGGAAGCATGAAGTTACTTCTATTTCGGGTGGTATGATCATGATGGCCAGTTTGGACGGTTGATAATTGTTTAACACTTTGACTGCAACGTGTGCCACCGGTGGTACACGGATGTAATTTTCATAATGCTGCTGACCGACCAGTAGTCGCAAATTAAATTTTCATACATACTCAATCAAAGCTAAATAAAGACAAAATCCAGTTCATGTTTGGTATTTTCAAAATAGTTTACTGCAGTGGACTTTAAATATGAGTTTGGTGTTGAACTTAATATTTAGTTGCCGCAGTCAAAGTGTTAAGGCTTTCATCCCCTCATTAGTCAATGTTATGTACACGAAATTACAAATGGAGAGCATGTGGAGATCAAAGAACTCAGGGATTTTTGAGCTTTTGTATGAATCACTCGTGTGAGCATTGTGTTTTTTTTTTTACCGCTCTAATGTTTTTTTTTGCAGTACAAAGGGGAAATTGGTTTTATTTTTTAGCAATTCCGTTCCATACTTTTATTCCGTCTTGTAAATATGTTGAAATGAGCGATCGACAAAGAATTTAAAAGTTTCTTATAGTAATACATTTCTTTATTTCATTGAGGGTTACTAAGGATTTTGGTTATTTAGTATTCTTTGAAGTTCAAACATTTATCTATTGTAATGCCCAGGAGCTTGCAGAAGTTGATTTCTTCAATTTCACCGTCACAGATCTCAGTGTGTGGAAAAGACGATATTTATAACAATAACAACAATATAAATAGCAACAATGACTCCAATGTAAATAACAACAAAAACTACAGTATAAATAACACCAATAACTATTATGTAAGTAACATCAATAACTGCAATATACATCACGACGACCGGAGAGCAACTACTACGAAGTTTTCACCCGGCTGGCGCGCAGCAGAACTGGTGCGCTAGAAATGGATAACAATGTCAAGTTTAGAGTTTGGGAGCGAATAAGATTACTGCTTATCAAGTGTGAAAGAATCCACATTCGGTTTCGTGAAGCAAATTCCATGATGTAGACATAGTTTATCTAGTAATTATGTTTACATAGATATTTGTTCGTTTTTTGGCGATACTATTTTTTCTTTCAATGGAAGAGAGGTAATTTTTTTTAAAGTTAGTAGTTGAAATGACTGAATTACGATTCAATTTCAATGTAGTTCTGAAGTCTTCTTTATAATGCGGGAAACGAACTTCGGGAATCTTAGGAATTAAGTGAATGGGCGTGATTGGAACTGTTCTACTGTTAATTTTGTAATTCTTTAGCCTGTATGACTAGCTAGTTTAGCTTCTCAGCACACTACAAGCGATTTTATTGATAATTTCAATACCTTTGTGTAATGAAAGCTTTTTATTTGTTCCTGTTGATGTACCTTACTCTCTACTGAATGCCTGCTTATAACTTTAAATATTAAAATACAATATAGTGGCAACAGAACTGTAGTAAATGACTTTACAGTTCCTATCTGGCATTTAGGAACCTCAAAGTAATTTTGTAGGGGGAATAATTAATGAACAGTGAACTCTATCAAAAATTTAGAACTCACACGCCATCATGCCATATACTCGTCAATTTTCGAGATCTCGTAGGTATTTTCATTGCGATTTTTCTTCAACCAAAAAAAAAGAAGCTCGAGTCGGCATTGCTTTGGAGTTAATAAAAAATTGCAGCATTTATCATAACTTTCTCTCTTCTTTCCTTCCTAGTCGTCTTTATCCTTTTTTACAGTCGAAAATTTTTCAAATTGGTACAGATATTTAATAATTTAAACCTCACACCTTGTAAGGTGTTAGATTTGAATCGTAAAATTTTTTCTTAAGTTCATGAGCTGTTATCCTCGTACTTGCAACTATACAGCAGTTCATAGCTCAAATGATGCTATAAGAAGCACCTAGCGAGCACCGTATGGCGCTAGACCTGAAGCTTCACTAGCTTCACAAGGCGTCAAAACCACAAGTGCAGCTCAGGGTGAGGATATTACGCACCATTCTTTCAACCACTGTAAATGGAGACTACTCTTTTCAAGGCGTTCTCATCAATGTTCACTGTCTTCCTTTTGTGACCGGTTTTTATGAGCTTTTTCCAAATTAGAGTAAACGAACCGAAGAAATACGTTTTATGTTTTACTCTCATAATTTTATTCAATTTTGACATGAATATTATGTTACTTTTAATGGTTTGCGTACTAATTAAAGACCTCTATCTCAAGAAAAACCGAAGAGCCAAGAAGAACAAATCTTGTAATACATTTCACCACTTCTCGGATCAACGGTATTAGGAATGAACTTTTTTGTTCTCTCTTTCTTTCCCAATGTACAGCATCTAGAATAAAACGTCTCCCTTTGGTTAATTTTCTTTGATTTATATATGAATATATATACGCAAATGTATATATACGTATGTACAGTGTTAAAATTCATGATCGTTTATATGTAGTATCTCTATTTTTATTTTATTCCTGTACTGTCCGATACGTTGCAAGTTGAGAGCTGACAATCTCTCCTTTGATGATGGCCACAAACTGCAAGCATTTCATATGGAATATGGGCCATTGTTGATGCACCTTTGCTCCATTGAAGAGCCACTCAGAGGCAAGACTACTCACGTAAATTTATGCTCCGAGCCCGCTGCCTTTAGTCATAACTCGTAGAAGGGAACATCTCTAGCCAGGATCGAGCTGTTGTGTATTTATAAGACATGACAAAGATCCGAAGTCAATAATATCATTAAGCTTAACATTTGTACATGTTCAACGTCAAGATGATGAGAGAGGCTACGAAAATTCAATACCTTCGAGCACGCATTTCAAACGCAAGAATTTATTTCTGTTTTTCTCTTTTTCTCCCTCCCACTCTTAGATATGTGCCATTATCCTTGAACAATATATGATGAAAAATGGAAAGCTCTTGGACAACAAACTTTACCCTAATCTCCTATAAAAATCGTCAGGAACCACAGTAGTCGCAAAAAAATGAAAGAGCAAGATAGGCTACTGTAAAAATTTTTATCTCCTAAACTTCATAAAATTAAACAGCAAGGCTCGAGTTTAAGAATGCATAAAGACTCAATTATTCGCAGATCTGCGTAGAACTGCAATTTTGCTAAAATAGAAAACTAACTGATTGATTGAGACTAAAAATATTACACTTCAACCGAATGCTCGCAGACAGCCAAAAATACGGTTTTGATAAACGTGATACTCTTCTAGAATTCCTCCTAGATTGCTCGTAGGCTCTATTTCGTGCAAAGAGTGCGGGATGTATGTACCTACATTTAATGTTCGTCGATGCATGCACTCAGATACACAATTGGTTTGTATGTACATCCCATACTCTCCGCATTAGAGTTTACGAGTATTCTGATTGGAACTTTAGAACAGCATCACTTCTAATCGAACCCCATTTTTGGCTGTTCAAGATCAAACCGATAAAGCGGAATAACTTAGTCTCAATGAATTAATTTTCAGTTATATCGAAATCACAGTTCTACGGAAACGTGCGAGTATTAGAGTGTTTGTGCATTTCCAAGCTCAAACCGGTTTTAATAACCTAAAATATTTCTAACCTTAGATATTCAACTATGTTATGAAATTTAGCTTGAAACCTTAGATTTAAAATTTCTATGACTCCGCTTGAATCCGAATTTCTTACTGGAAACCGACGGATTTTATTAATGTGTAACTGAAGCCTGGAGTCAACCTGTAATAAAAAAAAAGTTTCAGAACAAGAGATCGCGAAATATAACGTCTAAAAGGAGGAAAGAGCCTATTTATTTCTTTTGATAATGATTTCCAAATTGAAATGAGGGAGCCAAGTTCAATGAGGAATGCATGTAATTTAAAATTACTTCCTGATTTGCTTATACGAAGTAACTTTTATTACCCGAGGCAAATCTGAGGTGATATTCACGAAGCAAATCTGAAGTTGTATTGAATGTGACAAATTTAATGCGATTTAAATTATTCCATGAGGAAATGTTGCAACCACGACGGTAGTCAGTGCAAATGAAGATACTTCCCAAACAAAACTAAACAAAGACTTGCATG
The DNA here is from genome assembly GCA_014220935.1 of Platorchestia sp. MABIK. Lineage (NCBI taxonomy): Eukaryota > Metazoa > Arthropoda > Malacostraca > Amphipoda > Talitridae > Platorchestia > Platorchestia sp. MABIK. The sequence continues at coordinate 25,124 of JACJUY010008224.1, read as the reverse complement.
TGCTATGGGCTTCTTCCAAGCTTGCTTGCTCATATCAAGTGTGCGTAGGTTGTACCTTAATTCATCTCACAACAATGAAGGTGACAGAACTCCTTTATAGTTACCTATCAGGAAATACGCATTGAATTGGAAAAATTATTAATACCATCTTGAAATATTAATAATATTAATACCACAAAACTGGGACAAAAATAGACAGCCAGCTAGAATATCCAATGCAGTGTATACATACATGTGCCCTATTCTTGCAGGAGTACTGTATTATTTATCAAACAAAGACATCTGTCCTTCAATTCAAACATATCTTGGGATGAAGTAAATTGCCTCTGTGGAATGGCCGACTTCAGTCACAGTACACTCGTGAACAACGATGAACCTCAATATCAGTGCACAGCGCAGCCAATATGAGAGAGCGATTCGCGCATTATAGAATGACATTGATTCTAAAGTCCATGCGAAGTCGCAGCGTATTCATGCTCAGTGAGGCCAGAAATAGAGTATTCTATTTGTTCAACAACTGTTGTGGTAGTGATTTATCACCACCTACATCATACGATGTGGGGATATTTTAACAGTTTAGATTTTTCAATAGAAATTTTTCTGTCTCAAAAATTAGGCTCATGCTTAGTAGACAGGTGGGTAAAAGGTTCAAAATGAAAATAGGTTAAGATATTTTGAGATATCATGATGATCAAAAATGGAAGCAAACTGCTTTTTAAACTAAAAGTTGTAAAAAATAGATGCAGCTGCGCTCGATTAGGTTGTTTAAACTGAACGACTAACGTATCTCAAGTGAATTTTATTCTTAATTCTATTCTATTTTACTGTACTATAGTTTTGAGGATAAGGTGGAAGGACAATACTGTAGCAGTGAGACTCTGCAGATGGTCTATGAAAAGCAACCATGAAGACAATTTTGAAAGAATTGGAACTCCATGTCACACGCACTCACAGTAATTCAGAGAACTACTAAGTGTATTCTAAACTGAAAAAATATGCCTCTATAGAAATCCGTTTCATGAGCAGAATGTGTCAAGTTTCATACTATGTGTCTGTAAACTTTGAAACTAAATCTAATTTGAACCGTGTTTGTAATGGAGTAACTTTAATTATAGCTGCACAACGAGCTGACGCCAAAAAGCCGTTCTGCGGAGTTGAGGCTGTGACCGCGGGCTGCCTACAAATTTTTCATTCCTGCCAATCAACGAATGTGAAATGATGAAGACTGATTAATCACAATGAAAAATATGATACTATTGCCTTTACTTTGGTTTGTGAAATTCGATTTTAAATGCTTGAGTGTTTAGCACGGTCGGAATGATCAGCAGTGGCTTTATATCATTGTCTCTTCCACATACTGTACACACAGACGGTAACCACGCTTTTCATTTCTAAAGAACAGTCAAATGCTCACGATACTGGAGAAGAATAACCGTGTACGAGAAATCTTTCTAAAATTATAGAATGATCCTGAACGAAGGTAAATCATTGTCAATGTTACTAGCGAATAAATTGGATGCTGTTTATCTCAGCATGAGCATGTAAAACCTTTTTTTGTTCTAATACATTCAGATATCAGCCCTAATTACTTACTCTAAAAGGAGTATTATTTACTTTTTTGGAGACACCACCACGTTCTTGGTGGTGTGGCGGTCTCGTGTTTCTCAGTCCAATTTGGGCAAGTACAGGGAGAAAGAAAAATATTTTGTACTTCTATTGCTTATGTAATAATGCGCGATGCCATAAAAATCGACGTGGAAACAATAGCACTCTTAAGCTGAAAAAGATCACCACGAGAAAGAATAAAGCCGACCTTTAGGAAAATGCGCTCTGAAGACCTCAATACGCAATTATAGCAATGATCGGCAGGACACAATAAAGGTTCAATGAAGAAAAACCATTTTTGGAGACGTACTCAATCAAAATAAATTTCGCCTAAATTAGGCTTATGACACGAACAGAGCACCGATTTTTACCTTCCAACCTCAATCTCGATTTTCTACTTCAAACTGACTCGGCCGGACTCTAAATCCGTCTCTGTATATACGAGTAGTTATATCCGATGATCCCGCAGAGCTAAGGATTCTACAGATTTAATGGAGCCCACTCTTCTTACCAACATGGTGCTATTAAGAGCTGCAAATAATAATTTATGCAGTCATAGTCCACACACTATAATTGGACTAACAACTCATCGTTCTCAGCTCGGAGCAGTTATCTCTGTGAAGTATTTTACTGATGCCACTATTTATACGTAATTTTGCGTCTTTCATTGGAGAAATATGTTATCCATTTTTTGCATGCTAGAATGTATTGTGTTCATACAGGAGTTCATGGAAAATTACGATGCGAGTGACTTTCATTTTGACTTCAAATATCGTATTTTTTTCTATTACCGATCAACTTGTAACGTTACACTACATCACTGCGTTATATTGTTATAGTCAAGCTCATGCGTCATTGTCTAAATATTTCATAAATAAAACCTGAATTATAAACTTGATACGAAGGATGAGTCAATTTAAATGTGACAGTGTCTCCTAAGCGCGCTGATGTAGCAGTGTGTTTCCTTTTTTATTTTCTAATTTCTCAACTTTACGAAACAGTTGAAGTTCATCATGCGATAAATTGCGAAGAAATTCACTCAACATTTCTTTATTGGAACACTGTCAATAGTTAAAATGTACTACCCATGAAGTCTTCCAATAAAGAAATGTTGAGGGAATTTCTTCGCAACTTATCGCATGATGAACTTCAACTGTTTCCTTTTGTGAGCGTTTTTCCAGCTTTTAAATTTAGGGTAAACTAACGAAGGGAACAATTTGCATGTTTTTCCCTTTATGTTTATTCAACTATTGACATGAGTGTCAAAATAACTGTATTGACTGCAGCACAAATTAGGGATCTCTATGTTATGACTTATTGGGAACCAATGCTGCAATAAATTTTATGTTCCAATTTGATTAGAAATTATTTGTTTTCTGTCTGCTAGTAGCTAGATTTGTGATATTTGTTCATCAGCTTGAATGTTTATTTTCTTATTCTATTCGTGTTTTGAAATGTTTTATTGAATGACAATCATTTTCTTGTTTGGGGCTCCTGTCGATTTTTTGTGCCAAGAATATCTGCGTAAGAAATATCATGAATTTGTTGTGAGGTAAAACATGTTCTCTGAGCCAGCTAATTTGTAAGTGCAAAAAAATAGGGCCGAATTTGTACACTGTCGATCAATTAGTTTTAGAATCAATATTATTTACATTCATTTATTATGCTTCCAACATATTTCTGCTTTCGCAAAAGTCTGAGCTCATTAGTCAATGTAAGTGAAACCTGTCACAAGCGTTTTCATCAATGTGTCACAGTCTTGACACATTTTATTACTTGCATTCATAAGCATTATCAAAAGTATGTTAGCCATGTTTGTTTATCTACTAAGGAGTCAAGACATTTAAAAACCAATGGTAAGTTTTACATCAACTTCATTGGGAATTAATTACTTTTCGTATTTCTCTCTATTCTTTCTTTATTTTTATACTCGATAAATTGAAAACTGTTCTTATTATACGAATAAATTGGAAGCACAATTCTGCAGCCAACTGCTGCCAAATTGGAACTCTTACCACACGTACAGAATTAGGCGTGACGAGGTTGTATTACTAGAATTATTTCAAATGTACTATCCAGCCTCATAGAATACCTCACCCGGATTTATCAAAGCCCTGCTAATAATCGTGATGCATCGTAAAGTTCACTCTTCCTGGTGTGAGAAAAATATTTTATTGATCTATCAGTTCTCTTCTCCAGGGCAGTTATGAGGTTGCTTCGTTTTACTCGAGTAAATTAAAGTGGTATGGTTTTGATCGTTCTCTGGATCTCCTGATCAGTAATTTTGTGTTAAGTCACTTTTTATTGCCTCTCATGTAGGGTTGTGTTAATTTCGTCATAAGCTAATGACTCCTAAATCAGAAATGATCGTCGACTGAATTTAGAATGGTTTCATTCCTGTTCAAACTCTCTTATTTGGTAAAACTCCTAACCAATTTCACCTGAGCCCTATGAGTTTTATACCTCATTTCGAAAACTCTAACGAATAATATTTGTCAGCATACCCATATTTTACTGCTGTGAAGGTAACTAGAGGTTTGACGTACAAATGACTTAGCTATTTCGATCTACTCACTAATAAACATGGAGAGTGAACTGTTCTGCTGATCAGGTATTGAAACGAACAAACAAGTCTTTAAAAATTCTATAAAAATACTGATTTTACAAATTGTCTCATTCAGTTTTTACGGTTCTAAGTTGGTATCTCAGGTTATTATTAAGAAACTTTGGCGATAGCTTCTCGACCGACTTGACACTAAAAACCCGTCTGGATCTGTTATCCTCTCGTTCATATCGCAGAACTGCAGCGCGGTATATCGTAAAAATTGAACAGTCATCTGAACATCACTTAATGTGTTAGAGTACACAGTAGTGACAGTAGTCTTAAAGAATGGGTAGTGAAGCTATGACATTCATTTCCAGAGTTTCATAATATTAGCGGTGAAGTAAATACCTTACAATAATCCATTGTGAAAAGAGTATGACATAGAATTTGGTAGAGAGCAGAGAAATGATGGATCCAGTTGTGCACTTTCTATTCGGTAAATTTTCGGAGCTTTCCACAACTACAGCACATTGTTTCAAGAATGACAATAAATCTACTACATCGGTATACCAGCTTGTTTTGTTCTCTAGGTTTATCACTCGATGACATCCACTAGTGGCAAAAATCCTGTCATTTTTCGTCCAAATGATCATGCCAATCAAAGGAGCCATCTCGTCATCTGCGCGGGAGACAGACAGGCCAGGAGCTTTCGTTCAAACGAGCCTCTGGAAGTGATCCGATACAATTGCCACTGTTGCCTTTTTCTGAAACTTTTTGCGCTCTAATTGCTGTCAAAAACTGACGTGATTAATCGAGAGGCACCAAAAAGGGCAAAAATACTTTTCTTGAACTGCAGTGATTCATTAGTTGTCTTTCACCAGCGGGATTTTTTTGCAAAACCTTTCCAAAGCGGAATCAGAACGCCGTAAGCAATCAATAAATTTTGGGTACACGCTCTCACTATCTTCGAAATTGTTACGGAATTACAATAAATTTCATGGAAGTACAATAAATTTACATTCGTTTAACAAATGGAAAAGTATCACTGCATATCCCCTAGAAATTTTCAAAGCCTGGTCAGTCCTGTTTCATGGAAAATCAACGATAGATTGGAGCTAACTTAAAATACCCCCTGCAATTCATACAAAATGACTCGAAACTTCTTACCGCAACAGTGGCTTCACAATTTCTAAGCGCAGACCTGGAAATGCAGGAGGCTGTGCTCCCGTGCGGATTCAGCAAAAATAGCGTCATTTCATTTATATCATATTTATATTATTATATCAGGTATAATTTAATTGCTTCAACCAAAGCCTTAGCAAACAAATGCTGATACTTTTTACCAGTCCTTGTGTTCCATCCAAAGTGAACATGGCTCTAAATCCCTCTTCGCACTCAACTATCTCAAAACCCTCATTAGGGAAATTGGTCAATGTTTGAAACATTTGATCTCACTGAGGCTAAATCGAGGAAAAAGAGTGAATGCTCGCCTGCCATCAAACACGGCTTAGGGCTGCCGCAACTGATTCGGGCCCACAAGTAGCTATACTCAAATATGTCCATTGTACTAGACTTAAGATACAATCTATTGCTGTATCACTTGTGGTAAGTGAATTGTTAAAGTTGTTTAAAATGGTTAAATTTTGCTGGCCGGCACCGCAAGCGCGGCGATTTGACGCACTAACTCATCAGTCAAAAATGTTATTAGGGATACAAGCAAGCATGGGATACAGTATGCAATAGGAACGGTAGCCAGCTGAAGGAGATAATCAAAGTAAAGCAAGGTAACTTTGCCTCATTTCATCTTTACGAACTTTCTTCCATTTGCAACCTTCAGGATCCTGAGAGGAATTTCACTTTATCAGACATGCTTGTTCATGTAGACATTGTGAAGAACAGCTTCTTCAGGCTTTGATGTAACTGTAAGATGAAGAGACAATTTCATATGAATTTGCAAGGTTAATCAAAACAGTAGAGCACTTTGTGAAAATTCAATATTTCTTATTTTTTCATGATGGCTGAGATTTAAAAATAAATCAGAAATTTGTTACATAAGTATCCATTACTTGATAAATCTCCATAGGAATATTTTGTTTATCAATAGGTACAAATGAAAATTGTGTCAACTATTAAATTAGCGAAGCATCATTGAATTTTAATTTAGAAACGTGTTTGATTTGGTAGTGCATCGTGTTCGAAAATGATCGATTTAACATAATTTTCATAAATGACAACGTCTTCGTTACTGTCAGTTTCAGTCAATCCTTTCAAGCCATCTTCGGTGGGGAGGACTAATTAGCATAAATTCATAAAATACTCGTGGATAAATAACAGCCGAACGTTGACGAACTGAGGAATACAGAAAAAAAATTAGCACAAAATATATTGAAAAAGCTACTGCAGAGAAGGTGACAATTGCAATCAACATCAACTTGAGAAATACTGAACCGACTCCCACAAATATAAGCACCACTTGAGAGAAATTATTCTAACAAATATTGTAAAATGAAAACTTTTACTAACAGCCGTGATCGCACAACTTAGATGATTGGAAATGGAATAAATATATGCGGTGAGATGAGTCATCCCATACTTTATTCCCAAGAAAAGGCTGGGCTTTGCAGTTAGGTTACACCAAATGAAGCCTTTTGTTTGGAAATCAAGCCCCACCTTAGTTGAAATTTAGTTAATCGTGGTTCCACGTCGATTTGGGTGGGTCTCTCGTTGTATTCAGACTCCTAGTAGCTCTCCTTAACATTATTTTTGCTCATAAATACGTGTAAGTACATTCTCATATGGTCTCAGTAACCATCATTACCCTAGCAAACACACATTTATTGATAAAAATGGTCCAACCACTTCTAAAATAGATTTATTAAGACATAAAGTGCTCTAGTATAAATGTTTTCAGACATCTTTCTTGTTTACCACGAACAGTGAGCCTCACGTAATATGGTGCTAGAATAAAAATTGTTGCATGACATCAACTGCGAAGAATTTTTGTTCCTTATCGCAATTGTTTTGGTCGTTGAAGGCGGTATGAATGTCTTATATTTACTTGTGTAATGGACTTCACACTACTTTTTGCATCAAACTTTTTGGTTCACTCTACATTCACTGGATGCTGGGTTTGATAATCGGATAATTTCGTAAACAATTTTGAAGAAATTATTAGAGAAAGACTGCTCAATTTAAAAGCAATACTTGTATTACGTTAATTTCGTATACAGAGTGATCGGCTTTTTGTTGAATAAACTTTAACGTAAGGTTAACTCTGTCGTAATAAACCCTTTTTGCTTAAAAACAGTGTGGTCGAAAACGCTGCGCTAAAACGTTACTAGGACTTAAGTTTCTTCGTAACATTGTAGTACTTACATATATTCGGACATTGTACCCATGATTTCTACTCCTGTGGACATTTGAAGAGTTTGGTGTACGAAACACGGATTCATTCCGAAAAACATCATCGGTAGAATTGTTGAAACATCCTCAAGGATTTTTGAAACTCGTGATGTTTTCGATCGCGTCCAGCAATCATTGCATCGGCGCTTGATCGCCTGCATCGCAACAGATGGGTGTCATGTTGAACATCTTTTGTAAACTGATCTAACTTGAAAATCTGTTCCTTGTAGTCAAAATAATTAGGGCTGGTAATCTGTTTTTGTATTCATGACATAAATGTTTATCTAACTTCAACATTTAATTTGTGCCCTCTCTGTGCCCACTCAAAGTACGAATTTTTCTTTAATGCGTTTCAAATTTAAAGTCCTTGTAGCTCTTTAACTAAGTATTTTCGATCACATAGGTATTGAGTGAAAAGTGTTTATTTCTACGGTCCCAACCTTATATTAAAGTTTGTTCGACTAAGTGCTGGGCACCCTGAAAATGTGTGAATTTGTACCATGGCTTCAGCAGCTTCAACGATGTAAGATGTGCGAAAGTAATAAACTTAAGCAAAATGAAATTTTTAATATCTGATTCATTCAAAAAATTACTCAATTTAGTTTAAAATAACTTTTGTTTGCGCCCGTCAGGGGACAGGCAGCCACAAAAAGAAAAGATGATCGCATCTCGCCCCTGCGCCGCCTTGCTGCTGCTGCTCGCCGCATGCGCCGTGCACCTCTCCCACGGCCAGGTGCGCTGCTCAGGTGTCATGTTCTATGTTATGTTCAGCTAGTGAGCGGAATATGATATATTGTGCTCCGTTTACTAGCTGTGTTGGTTCCGAATGTTTTGTAAAATAATTGTACTCTACTACTGCTTCACACTATGTTTATCTGCTGATGTTTCCCATCAGGACTAAAAATGGAGCACAAGGCTCGGTGCAAATTAAGGCTTTTTTGTTTACGTTTTTCAAATTATGTTTTCCATTCACTTTCAGTTTTTCATTCTGAAAGATGTCCCTCATGATGTTGCGCACATATCATTGCTTCTCATATTTAATTATTTCATGGTAAGTTGTTTTTGGAGTGAAGGCGTTTTCCCCATCACATTTTTGAAACTTTTGTCACTGGTGCATAGTGCAATTTGTAAATTGTAAAAAATGTCATCAATTCACATAGGCCTTTTGAGCCTATTTGCAAAAATTTGCATAAACATCGATCTCAGTTAAAAAAGAATACATTCATTCTCAAACACGTGACCTACCTTTGAGTGTGGATTTGAATAGAGTCATTGATTTCATCTGCTCTGTGTTCGGAATGAGGTTAATTCTTCCTTTTTGATAAATGCTGGCAACTTAAAATGAATAACAGAATAGTGATCTTGACTATCCGTTCTTTCACTCTACTTTTCATCGCTTATTCGGTCACTGAGTGTATCGCACTTTTCTATATGTTCTTTATTTAACTTCATTTAAGAAAGTGTTAATTCTTTATATATAACTACTCAATTCTCCTATAAATATAATGAAATATAGATACTGCTAGGAGTATATCGTTTGAGTTAGTTGCTCATCCATTATATGAAACTCTAAAGATTCCTTGGCAGTCTTCTAAGGCGAGGCATGAAGTAAAGCACAGTGAGGCGATATGTTTTAAATTGTCTTTGGGGGAGCGTGTGATACAGCTGGAGCTCTGAGACGAGGTCTCGCCAATATCAACACTGAGGGTCCCGCAGACAGGCAACCTAAGAGGATAACGGGAATTGCATCGTCTCAAATGTATGAGGTGAAATTTTGGCAACTCAAAGACACTTTAGGATCAAAGATAGATGAAATCACTTGGCGTTTTTCGGTATATGAAGTTCCCTCAAAATAAAATAGATAGATTGTTGTCAATTCTTAAAAATGCTTTTAGTACTTTGAGTATGAGTGCTGGAAAATTTTGTGTCATCAGATCTTAAACTACAGGGCCAAAAAAATCAAAGGAACTCATCAATAAATGCAAAAAAGTCAAATTCAGGAACTTTGAATGCACTTTAAACTTGTAACGCGTAATACAGCTACAGTAAGATTACATGGCCACGAAATAATGAATGAAAACACATGCTCGTTATAGCTTTGGATAAAAAAATACCCTGAATATAGCAAAAGGATCAATCCCATTTAGAGCACAGAATCAATCTCAAATTGTAAGATTGTTTGATTTTTTCTTTAATTTTGTGGACCGTATGAGCAAAATTCCTTTTTAATGTGATGTTTGTATTAAATTTCTCAATGAAAATGGAAATATATTGAAATATAACTGGGCTAGCAGCTGCTGTACATATGTGTTGGTTGCTGTAGACGTGAGCAAATACTCCTTCATCCATCTTAGAGTACAGTGAGAGTACTGAACAACAAGAGTAATTTCCTGAAGTAATTGGCGTTTTGCTTGAGAATATTGCCTAATATCGTTCCGTTGTATTATACTTTTATGACTTTTTGGAAAATAATCATGCGGGAAAGTCCTTTACACTGCATATTGAGATAGGTTCGGAGATTTTCGGCGATTTTCGAAGGCTCGGAGATTTTCTGAATGATATGATACTTTCCTTCAATACTCGCCAAAAAAAATGTATTAACACCAAAGTATCAAAAGCATATGCGAATAGTTCATGTACGTGAAATAGAATTGTTCACTAATGATCATTAATGAAGAAAAATTCTGATTTTCAATATAGTTCGTAAACTTAACTCGTGTTTGCTATGTTTCATGTTGGCTGCATTTCAACTCAATAACAGAATCAAAATCTTATCTATTTGCCTCATTCTTCAAGATTCACTGGAATCGAGGCTGGGGAGCTGGAGGTACCCTGGGGAAGCGATCGTTTCCTAGGTTGTATCCCCACCCGTGGTCGTCTGCTATTCCACGCGAGTGGGGAGGTCTCATTGACGTGAGGAACATGAGAAAAGCAGAGCCAGCGCACCTCCGCCCGTTGGGTAAGCTCGCGGACAGCTTTTCCCACACTTTGGATAGGAAGCAGGACAAATTTCTGGAAGACGGGGGGAATCCTCTTCAGAGTTACACTTCCAAAGCAGGTTCAGTCCAAGAACCTTTGGAGGCTGGCGATGAAAACCAAAAGGATGAGAAGTCTATCGAAGCTCCGAATCGAATAGGGAAAGAAGCCTTTGACCTATCGTCGGTGATGCTCGGAGGGAATGAAGAAGACAGCTGTGCGGTGGATGCAGCTGCCATTTCTACGCTCATAGCTCAACTAGTGCATGTAAATCTATTAATTTCTTCTAATTTAATCAGTGAATATTTAAAGCTGTGAAATCAGGAGGTCTCTTCGTTTGTTATGTATTTTAAATATTTAAATAAATATTAGAAATGAAAAATAAAATTTGTGAAATTTGTTGTTAAAAATTTTGTTATAACATAAATTTTATTTGATCATTTGTGATAACTGAAATTATACCTCAAGCTATCATTCCTTACTGAAATGAAAATATAAATTAAACATTGGTTTTTCAAATTATCCATATCTTCGAATAACATTTCTACACAGCGATTAACTACAAATCAATTCTATTCATTATTGGCGAAATGTATTCTGAATTTAAAAAAAAATCCCTTCATTTATAATTGTAAAATCTTCACATTTTACGATTTCCTGTGAGAGTATGTATGAGTTCACTGCCCTCTGTGTGAACAGCCAGATGCGAGTGAACGTAGTTGCATGCGCGTGTTTTTCAATAGAGCGCCTCGAGAATCTGACATCTGGAGAGTTGGTTGGTCGAGTCGCTGCTGGCCGCTTCTCACCCATCGGCCTAGATCGCAAAATGATTATCAAAGTTGCTTTTCTTGCCAAAATTCTTGAATTTGAGCTTTTTGAAATGACGTTTAAGAATAAAGACCACAGCGCATCAGGTTACACTATGGAGGTGACAGATGTTGAGTATTTTTACCGGCCAAATTTTATTTGAAAAATTAAAATTGGCAGCTTCGATGTTAAGGCCAATCTGGAAACTTAAGTTCACACTGCACATGTGTTATCAATAGCAGCTGCCAACAGCACACAGTCTTCAAGGTAACTCATTGCTCCTGAGAGTGCATGTACCTAATATATCGACGTCACTGAGTGTGCTCTTAAAAGAAATTAGGTGATGAGGGAAATTGTTCTTAAATAGGGACACGCATTATTATAAAACCCTGTTTTCCTGCATGTGTTGGATATGTTTATTGTAAATATTTCCAGAAAAAACAAATATCAAAATGCATCATACCCACTCATATGTTATACTATCGATTTTTTGTACTTCGAACTTTGTACTTTTTGAATTTTGTACTTTTGTATGTTCAATTCGCGTTTGAACCTATCTTATTTGTGCCATACAGATTACGAGACTGGAAATGTCCACTTTATTTTGAGATAACGTGTTAACGGCGCAGCAGTTAATAACATGTAAGTATTGACAATGTCATGTTGTTGTGGTGCAGGCAGAAGCGCTGCGCGTCATCGAGTGCCGGGAGAGCGCAGAAGACCAACACCCCCAGGACGCGGAGCAGTAGCGCACAACTTTTGCTTCTAGTGAACACCTCAACGGACTAAGACTTTGGAATTTTGTTCAAAACTTATACGTTATCTTTCGGCTGCTCTGCAGCAATCCTAACATGCGAGTTTAGAATGAGTATTTTTCTTACTTGTAGAACAGATAACTAGATCAATAAACATTGAAGGCTCCGTGTTTTCGTGGAGCCTGCAAAAATTTACCCTCAACGGAAGTTGTGAATGATTCTTCGAGAAATTTTTCGACTGCAAACCACGGAATTTAAACCCTGTCGATAAAGAACTCATGGTAATTTTAGTTCGATTTGTTCAATGCAAGAAGATATAGTAGTGTATTTTATTAGGAAAAATCGAAGCAACAAGTTGATTTATTTGAAATGTGAAAATATGAATGTTTGCTTCACCACTAGCTATTAAAATGGAAAATTATTTGAAATTGCCATGTTATTAGGATTTCCATCATAGTGTAAGTCCAGAATACCATCTTATTTCACTCCAGATTCACATAAGATCTTCATACATTGTCCAAGCATGTATTTTTAAATAACTTGTTCTCGAGAGTGAATTCTTTAACGGCTGATAAAAATTGAAACAAAAATTAAAGTTCTTACTTTCCACAACAACATCGCTAGCAAATTTGATTCTACTATGTCTAGTTTCTGCACAAGTTAGACTAAGAAGACTGCCAAATAAATTCACTGTCGAGGAATTTTCCTACAAAGAACATTTTTTCCATGAAAGTTTGTTCACTGTTATCAAGGTGATGTCCTGATATATCATCAAACACGTCTCATGCCATAATATGAATTGTGAATTGATGTCAAATACCATGATGCTCACCAAACGCATCATACCCGGTAACGTAATGGAACGATTTGTTTCATTGCCAGACAGTATAACAAATCGCGTGATCAGGGCTATGAAAGAGTTCACTTACACACACGGTCTCGACGGACAATGATTTTAAAGTGTACAAGTTCCCAAGCCATGATAAAGTTGGGGGGAGAAATTCGGTGTCTACAGCGTTCCTGAGTTCCAACAACTAAGGCTTCGTACGACTTTCATCAGAAAGATATTTCTCTCCAAAAATCTACGGGAATACGTAAAACAAAATGTGTTGATATTTACGAGACTAGCTCACTCTTATAAAAATCCCACCGTAATAACTATTCAACTTGATTCGGTTGTTCCTTCTATTTTGACAAAGAACTGCATACATGTGTCTTTTCTTAACCTAAATATCGTTAGATGAAGCGACACAATGGCAAGCGTTTCTGGAGCTAGCTGTCGTGATGGTTGTGCAGTCCGGTTGCAAATGAGACTTGCTGTTTCGTCTATTTAAACTTCTAAGTACGATAGAAATTTCACTGTTTAAAAAGGAGACAATTAAATGCATACAGGTCCATCATGCTATCGAATTAATGTTATATACACAACATTTTCCTAAAAACAACTCGAGCACTGAAGAGGTCTTTACTATTCCTCCTTATGTTATGTTTAAAACACATCTAGTCTTCGCTAGCAGGGTACGTTACGTACCGCTACGAATAGAGACTAACTTATCAAACATTGTATCTAATGCTACCAGCACACAAAAGGTTTCAGGAGGGAAATTTTCAAAATTTGTAGGAAATTTTTGTGCTATAGTGGCATTTAATTCCATGTGTTTGAAATGTATAACATCACTTCTTAGACACGTAACAAAGTCGTTAGCAATGTTTTACTATTTAGATATTTGTTAAACTAAACTTGGAAGGTATCGTTCCTTAAAGTGGATCGTGCGACGTACATGAGACTATAATGCCTGTTTCACTTTTCCCAACACACTGTAAATGGAACCTGAAAATTTATCTTCAACACGGAGAGCGAAAGCAGGCAGCAGTGCTTGAGTTCATTTGTTAAAGGGATGAATTTATTCCTTCCAATAAGTTAAAACTGATTACTTTACAGTATTTTTCAAATCCAAATTTTCCATTACTGTAGGTACGTTAAAATACACAAGAACCAATGACAGTAATCTGCTCCGTTCAGTTTGAATATGGGATCTGCGCTTATCATTTCTATGTTAACGCCTTTAGTAGAATGACACAGCTTAAATAAATTGCTGAAAGCGAAAACAAGATTGAATGACCACGTCATCCATAATCCCAAAGACGCCCATTCAAGAAGCCAATGTATGTCGCACTCTTCACGAAAGAGCACAAAGTCTTCTTTAATGTTTCGTTAGCTGGACCTAACTTTTGCGTCTTGGCGCGGCTTGAGTTTAACAAGCTTTAGAGGCACGAATTACCCGTCGCTGAAGGAACGACAATGGACGTGAGGGCCGTGCACCAGCTGCCTCGAGTATGAAGCAACAATAAATGATTCCGATAACGAGCTTTGTGCCGGACTTGTTCACGGTGGAAGTATTAATACAAACCTATAACAAGAATTTACTTGAACTCTGAAATGAATTGTGGAATAAACGAACAATTTCATAAATAAGCTTTGTACGAACACATTTGGAGCCGTTAAATTCTGTGCGTACAATAGGCAATTTATGATAACAATATTAGCTTGGAAGCATTTCGGTGATATGTTAGGTCATTACATTAATATTAATTATAGATTTTTAGATTTTTGACTCTATACTTTCTTACTTCATAAGCTAGTTTATTTTATACAGGAATATCCTTTTAAACTTGAC
>JACJUY010008223.1:0-25136 GCA_014220935.1 Platorchestia sp. MABIK | reverse complement strand
AGAGCCTTCTGCCCTATGTGAGATAAACGATAGTTGACTAAGACATTGTTGTTTCTGTTCGGCTTTTGGTTGGTTACAGTGGGTGGATGGAAACGCACTATCTCAGCATTGCTCTGAGGAAGGTACAACGAGGAGAATAAGTATTGGGCCCTCTGCATGAGGAGCCTTTCTTGAATAGGAATCCAACCGAGTTAATTAAGGAGAGGAGTTACGTTATCACTTCCTTGAAATTACCGTTGCATATCACCTTGGCTGCGAAGTTTATGTATTTTTGTAAATCCCTTTGAAGGTATTGAGGTAAGTCTCCCCATACTAGGCTGCAGTAGTCAATGCGCGATAACACCAGGGATTGAATGGCTAATAATCGGGATTTTTCGTCTAGCATACTCTTTATACGATGAAAAAACATTAAAGTTCCGTAAATTTTGTTGCAAGTATTCTCAACGTGAGATTTGAAAGACATGTTTCTATCGAACCAGATACCGAGATTTTCAACTTTTTCTAATGCCTTAATTTTATCAGTTCCAACTGCGAGAGTAAGATCTGAAGTTTTTTTTAATTGCATCTTTGGATCCAAAAATGATGCATTGTGTTTTGTTATCATTTAATTTGAGACCGTTTCGGTCGTACCATGATTTCAGGCTAGTCAGTATAGTTTCGGCTTTAATTTGCGTCTGTGGTATTTCCGATACAGAACTTGTTATTGCAATTTGAACATCATCTGCATACATTGCGATCCGTGTGTTAGAAGGCATTGGAGGAATATCATTAATTAATGATTTATCAATTAATAAATCATTAAGTAATCATTTATTTACATTAATTAATATCGGTACATTAATCGTTACACACTATCACAGGACAGCGATCTCTCATTTTTACGCTTCAATTGCCTCTCATCTTTTCATCCCCGTCGCGCGGCCTTTCAAAATTCAAATAGTGTAGGTGGGTTGCAGCGACTAGTAGATGCAATGTCTTGGAGGTTCCTCACTGTTCGAGTACTATACATACATGTGACGCCGTTACACACTATCTTGATCTCATCTCGAGCAAGTATTCATAATCATTCAACGTGTAATCCTTTATTTTACCTGCATGCTCTACAGAAAAAGAATTAATTTCTTTCTCTATTATTAAAACTTAAAATAACCGTCCTGTACTAACCACGCAATCGAGCTTCGTTGTGGAGAGCTGGGGTAAATGACAGCATTCTCATGCTTGTGATGTTTAACTCGAATTGCTTTCGCAAGTGAACGTTGTTGACAATGACGTTCGTAGGCTGTCCTCGGGCGCGCTAACTTCCTATCCGGAAAACATTGAAGTCCCAAATAAACCTAGTCTCAATGAACACAGGCGTCTACAATTGGTTCTCCACATCCGTTCAACTAAAATCTAAACATACCCTGAAATTATATGCGCTCAACAGTTATTTCATCCACCCCAGTTTTTTTTCAATGTTAACTTTCCCAACTTAATCTCTTGTAAACTAGTACACACGTTTCCACTCCAGTGTTCCTTTTGCAGCCGTCGGTGACTGTACACTTGAACTTGACTTTCAAAATCAGCTGCAGGCGCATTTATTAGTCGATTCTCAGCTTCATTTATGGGAAGGTCTCCCTATAATCCAATATATTGTTTCAGAATAAAAAATTGACGACAAAAAAGGGAAAAAATGCTACACACAAATTGTTCTTCATAATAAGTATGGAAATACTACAAAGATAAAAAAAAATTTGTCCAAAAAAGTGAAACATTTTCCGTAACTGCAAAGATGAAATTTAGCTTTCACTTACACTTAAAAAATTCAAAAAGGTCAGATATGAATGAAAACAGAATATCCAGTAGACTTTAATTAAAAAACTATGAATTTTTACTGATTTGTACAGTCAATTCTTCATTTTACTCACAACCTAATTTTTAAAATTATCTCAGACGTGAACGGTAAGGCACCTGATCTGAGGTTTTAATTAGTGAAGATCAGCTCTCATAAAAAACGTCAAAAGAAGGAAAGCGCGGGAGCAATTACGCCCATTCACAAGTTCACCAAAATGATGCTGCGGAGCCAAGTGAATTTGCTTCAACTCCATCTTATGATTCACGAAGTAGCCAAACTTTTCAAAATATTTTGCGTCATCGCAGCGTCGTACGTAGAATATTTTGAAAATCCAGTCTCAGATTGTCGCAGCTAAAGCCCTTAAATGTGATAACGGCGGCTCGAGGTCTCTTTTTGGACTTCAAGAGTTTCCTTGGGGCTAACTAACTTGAGCTAACTCTATCAGCGTACCTTCTTAAGAGAACCTCGGAAATTGTACTCGACTGACATAAGGTACCGACAGGAATCATCACCATGTCGGAAATTGTACTCGACCAACAAGGCATAGTAAGTCTACAATATGATGAATGGTCAAATCGATTCTTCGCCCTGAGGACTAATGTAAATATGCTGAACTCTTTTTTTATTTCATTCGTTCGCCATAGAAGTTGCACGCAATATTTTACTTCACTAAGAAGGATGTTCGTAATTCGCAGAACCATCCTCAGTGATCCAGAACACATAAAAAAGATTTTAGAATATTTAAATAAACTCATTGTATTTATGTAGTATAGCACTAATAAAATAAAAATTCCAAAATGTGATCTAATGGTCGAGGAGGAATAATTGAGGTCGTTCAACAGATTGCTTGGAAGTTCAAGATTATTTCCATTTGTGGTGTGTGTATAAACATCTGAGAACTATTTTCAATCAGTGCAACTTGCGCAGTAAAGATCCAAAAAATGTCATTCAACTACACAAAAAGTAAGAGTTAGTTTCGGTTAAAACAAATTCAAAATAATTTCAAGAATGTAGGACATCAACGAATATTAAAGATCTGGCTACCGACGAAACCTAGTGCATGGTATGATATCTTTTAACGATGAAAGAAATGATTTGCTATACCAAACATTTGCACTTTTTAAAAATCGAGGTTGCCTAAGTATCAGTTTCTTTACTGTAATATCCAAACTCATAAAAATCAACAGTTGAAGGGAAAGGTAGAATTCGAAGTCGCTACGCATGGACAGGGCGAAAGCAGGGAAGAACACCTGAAAGTTGAGCGCTAAACACAGCTACATTTTGTTTTTGACTAGCACTACTTTTTGCAAAGGTAAGGAATTTTCGGCAGACAGAAGACCATTTGATGTAAAAAATTAACTTCAGGTACATATCTTTACGTTCTAACAACTTACGTCGCATTATTTCAGCAGTTTCGCTTCAGAGCTAGGTTAACGACGGTCGAAAATTTTAATGGTAATTTCGTCGAATCACTACTCTGAACTGATATTTTTAAAACATCCTAAATGTTATTTGTGCCAGAGCTATAAAAATATCCCTATAGAATTCGAGAGAACTGCGATACATTTGGTTATTAGTGCGAGTTGCGTTTTCAGATCGATTGACTTTCCCTTCGAACGTGAGCTCGTGGGAAGCACTTCTCACTCAGGAAGCACAGAATCTTGCAGTGGCCCAAAGAGGCAACAGCACTGATGCAGCCACCAGGTGACGGCTGCTACTCCTCGTCATCTTCTCCCGGCACTTTCCACTGAGCCTTCTTGCCTGCGTGGTACAGGGCCTCCAGCTCCTCTCTGAAGCTGCCGCTTGCTTGCAGCTCGCAATATTTTTTGTACAGAGCAAGAGCAGTGCGAGCGTCTTCAATACTGTCGTGGGTCACACTCTGGATTTTAAGTTCTGTAAGGTAAAATAAATATAAATTAAATTATAAATATTGCAAATTGTATGGTGAAAATTGCGTAATTGATGTCATTGGGAGAATGTAATCAAAAACTGTGTTCACCAAGACTGCTTATGACATCCTTGCCGGGTTTGAAAGATATAGTTTAACATCAATTAATGAAAAGATGGACATTTGCTTATTGGAATTAGTTGTACACGGAACAAGAAGATGAAGAGTGAAATTCAAATTATCATTCCGAGTAAGTTACCAGGACCAAGCAATCGACTACAGTAACCAAAAGTCAGAGAATACAATAATAAAGCATATGTGTACTTTACCTAGCACGAGTTATAAATAAAGCGCCAAGAGTCAAGCTCTCTATGAAAACAATGCACGCCTTAGCAAAGCATGAAATCCAATTTCTTCATATTTAAGAAGAATTTGAACTTCACAGATTCTAAACCGGAAGATAATACAGGAACACATGTAATGTGGGTTCGTAATAACTTACTGAGAAAATACCAGGCGAGAAACTTGAGGGAAAGCATCCTGTTGTGCGGCATGTGGAAGAGGTGGAGCGTGTCGACCAGCTGTTGCGGCGGCACCACCATGTTGATGACCCTGCAATGGTCCCGACACTGCCATGACATCGCTGCTTCTCGTCAGCCCTCACAGAATGGCCCTAATCTCGTCAAAATTCCCAAATGTTACTTGAAAATTCTCCAAGCTGATGACTTTCGCAAAACTTATGGATTTTTGGGCAGTAAAATAAGCCAATATTTACCATGTTTCCTATAAGATGTGCGCAATGAGCACACACATCATCCCTTAAGCAACCCATAGACGATCAATTTAATTGTCAATATCATTGACTCAATATATTGATGAGATTTTTTGTTGCCCACAAAGTCAATTAATTGACGGTCGTCAATCAAGCCCACAGACGATCAATTGAATTGTCAATCTTCATCATTATCAATTATACTGACAATAAAATTGATCGTCTATGGGCCGCTTTGAAGAGGTTAACCGCATCATGGAAAGTTAGTTAAGAGAGACGAGTTCCTCGCTCCTAACCTCCAACACTCTGTACAGCATATCTCTTTGCTATAATCTACGAACAAATCCCAGCGCTGTATCAAAAGAAAACTACCTTCAGTTTGAATGAAATCATCACCGCAACATCACAGGAGCAAAGTCTACAGTAAAGCGGCCCGTAGACGATCAATTTAATTGTCAATGATGAATATTGACAATTTAATTGACAGTCTGTGGGCTTGATTGACGACCGTCAATTAATTAACTCAATGTATTGATGCAATCAAATCAGTTTGATTTTTTATTGATGGTTCGTCAATATCTCATTCTTAGATCTGAAAGTCGTAGTGTATAAACCTGGGAATACTTGGAATTTCATTTTTGTGTACACGCAGATCTGATACTCTTTACATGCTGGAGGACGCTGATACAAATATCTGGTACTTTGTGTGTCTTATTTTATATTATATTATTTGAATGTGGTTAAGTTATTTTATTTATAATTGTTAACCTACACATTAAAATTTTCTTGAAAAGTAAAAACTTGCTACTTTCATGGGGTAACCAGATGCTATAGTTCATGAAATGAAATAATGTCCATTAGAAGACAGTTCTTACTGTAAAACCTTTTGGCTCATTTGCACGTAATTCCTTGAGCAATGCGTCGGTTCCAAACATTCTGCCACGTTCCCTGAGCCAGTTTTAGGCCCATGTCTCGTGTTTACGCGGGGATTTTCTAGGAGATGAAAGTGCTAAGGCGAGCGCTTCAATGATAATTTCTTCGTCGACCATCACGTAAGGCGTCCGCAGAGCAAATGACCGGTTTTCATCAATTATATTGATGAAAAGATTCACGCCGTTCGTGAGGAACAAAAAATCTCATCAATATACCGAGTCAATGATACTGACAATTAAATTGAGCGTCTATGGACCGCTTTACATAACTGAGAAGGCCATACAACCATATAAGTGCTACGCTACTATTGCATCCATGTCCGATAGAAATAGAGGGGCAATTCAAATGTTAGAGGTCCTCGTGAAAATCTAATTTAAGCAGGGGTTGTGGTTGTTATCTGAAGATGATGTGGCTGCTAGATGTATACCATGCCTACCAATGAGGAACTGCTTCGTTGCAAACTACATATACCAAGCATCTCCTCCCTACGGGAGGGTAGCCGACAGCAGGCCACAATCAATCACTCTTAGTCACAAGGAGGCGAGAGAGGCAGCACTAGCCGCACCAGGACTGCCCGGATCAGTAGCAACCCAGCACAACCATCTTCCACAGTCAGCCCCAACATCCAGAGCTGGTTTACCCCGACCGCTTCATTGAGTGCAGCCCCTCCCCCGCACAAGACAGGTCACCCCATCACACACGGGCAGGCGTCCAGTGACAGCGTCAAAAAATAAAATTACCTTCTTGTGCACTGCTTCCACTCACTTCTGTCCGCAGTCATCCCTCTCGCCACGTCCACAGTCAGACCCCTCTCATACAAAGCGCGTTACACCTCATCCACCCAACTCATCCGTGGCCTACCTCGCACTCCAATACCACTCACTTTCGACGTAAAAATCTTTTTTACCAGCCGCTCAACATTCATTCTTTCAACATGCCCAAACCATCCAAGCACACATTCATCCACCTGCCTGCTCATCTTTTTGACAACACCCGTCTGCCCCCTAACCAACTCATTCCTGATCCTATCTCTTCTTTTTACTCCATACATGCTCCTCAAACACTTCATCTCAAACACATCCAACTTCCTCCTCTCAGCTGCTCTCAAAACCCAAGACTGCTCCATACAGCAAAACGTTGCAAAGCTAATCGTATAAAAAATTGACCATCTATACAGGCGGTATTAAGTAATTTTTGTTCTGAAAAAATTATTTTCTCAAACAATAGGAATTGGATAAACTTAGATTAGAGATAATTAACTACATTGTATTGTAGCAATGTTTATGGGAGCTTTTGATGAAGCGTGGATTTTAACATCACTAAAGGTTCAATTTTACAAGTCTAATAGAAAAAAATGCGAACACTGAGCATACCTGCTGAAGAAAAACGAGTTAATGATTCGCAGGTTCTGTGTAGAAAGAGCTAAAGTCTTTTAATTTATACTACAAATGAAGTATCATGTAACAGAGAAATTGATATTCTAAGGGGAAGGAAAAAATATAGTATGCTTGTTGAATTCAGGAAAATCCACTCCAGTGTAATAAATGTTTAACTCCCAATTATAAGATGCAAGCCAATTCTCAGTGTCAGCTCCAGTGTCAACGGAAGAGTGGAAGTCTGTCAACGAAACGGCAACTGAAGTAAGATGGGCGAAAATATTTCAAAAACACTTGCGGTGAGTTGCACGGAAATAATGAAGAATTAATGA
This sequence comes from Platorchestia sp. MABIK, assembly GCA_014220935.1. Classification (NCBI taxonomy): domain Eukaryota; kingdom Metazoa; phylum Arthropoda; class Malacostraca; order Amphipoda; family Talitridae; genus Platorchestia; species Platorchestia sp. MABIK. The sequence goes on along the minus strand of JACJUY010008223.1, from coordinate 18,001 downwards.
AAAATATAGCCCACATGATCATAAACATATAACCACGATTCACTCTTGAGACCAGGGTAGCTGATTCTACAGAGCATCCTGAGTTACCAAGAACGCAACAATTCCCAAATCAAGCGACCACAACAAGTACTACCTGAAAACTCATAAAGTGAAGCTCAAAAATTCTTGTGTCCCACAAGCAGAAACTTTAGACACAAAATACAAAAGCATATTTAAGTGTACTCTTTTTTTGAGAATCATAGAACACCTCAGGTCTCGTCTTGAAAAGAAAGACATTTTTTTGTGCAATGCAGGTCGACCTACAAGATACAACATCCAACAGCAGCATCAAAATAAACTAAAAGATGTGATGAGTTAAACGCTGGAGTCACCTGAAATCATTCTTAAGTCCGTGCCCCACGAACTTGACGCCCTGCGAGACGAGGTAGCGCAACTTGACGTAGGTGCTCTTTAGCTGCGTCAGGTGCTTCTGAGAGTAGTTGGCGTCGAGGTCTCCTGGCTTGATGCCTGAGAACTGAGTGAGGTAGTCCACGACCTGCTCCTGCGTGCTGATGTAGTCGTCCAAGAAGGGAGTGCCTTCCAGCGGGCCTTGTCTGCACAGCGAAAAACAAAATACTAAAATACGTACACAGGGAAGCAATGCGAACGCACATAAATGCAATGCCATAACCAAAAAGATTTTATCTGTTGTCAGAGAATAAATAGATCTCCCTGAACACAGTGCCTTTGATGTTAATGTGTTGTAAATGAGCGGAAGTGTGCATCGTGCATAAGGGTGTACTGTACAGAGGTGTGCACTGTGCCGATGTGATACACGCCTCACAACCTCACCCCCTGATGCAAGTGATGCGCGCGACCGCCTTGTGAGAAGGTTTGATGGTTGTCCGCGTGCCGTCGCTGCGGATCTCGGCTTCTTCTTGGTGAAGGTTCACAAACTCAGCGTCCATGGCCACCAAGTCTCCTGTAATGCAGAATATTATATTAGATTACAAGTTAGTTTAGGATTCGCTAACCATTATAAGGTTGTTCCAAAGAGATGTAAGATAAAGGCAACGTTTAGTACGGAATTGAGGGAAAGCAGAATCTAAGGTACATGGGAACAGTGAGTCAGCAAAAAAGTCTATGAAAGAAAATAGTGAAACTCATTTCTTCCTCAAAAGTTGAGGAAGAAAGTAGTGGTGCTGAAAAGCTTGACAGTAGTGAACCAAAAAGTCCTTTATAAAACAAAAAAACTTTTTTTTCAACAAAAAAAAGGCGTACCGAACTCTCAGATCCTGCAACAGAAACTTTAATTTTTTGTCATTGAGATTTTTTCAGCAATTGCTTTGGGGAGGAGACATAGAATTTTAAAAACGGATTCTACATATCTAATGAGCAGAAAATGAAAAGATTACCCGACTCCTACAGTGCGGTGGGCGAATAGACAAATTCAATGGATTCGTTGGTTGACTCAAGCATCGGCTCCACGTGCTTGCCAAGACCGCACATGCAACGAACAAGTATGGCATTTTGGTGACGTCAACACAGCGCAAATGGGAGAGTGAAAAGACTTCTCTTTCCTCTATCTTCAATACTATTATATTTAATGTTCAACCTCTGTTCCTGCTCAATCAGGCAATTATCACAGAGAAACTCGCTAAAGTTAAAGTTGGAGTAGTATCGCAAGGAAGCATAATTTATGTCTCGGATAGCACTGCTCGTTATGCATGCAAGTTAAGGCATGAGAATCTCGCTGAGGCCGTGAGGCAGTAGGAGAATAAAAAATAAATGACGAAAACGCTCAGGGAAATGTTCGGCAGTCGCTTCTCTTTTGCGACGACACCCCCGACAGAGAAGTCAAGGAAGAAAATATCCTACCTAACTAGTACATAATCTAAAACCACAACAAACATCTGCAACAGTGTTACTAATTTTGAGGAGGTAGCTAGGATAGCTACAGGATTAGATTAGATGTTAGTTTAAGCCTCCCTAACCGTTAAAAAAATGCATTCCAAAGAAAGGAAGGAGGAGGGCACCATTTAATGTGGAGATAAGGGAACTCGAAATCTGTGCAGAAAGGGCATAGAAACAGTATGTTGAGAAAGAAGTTTATGAAACAAGATCAAAGTTAAAGAAGAAAGTAGTAGGTGCTGAAAAACAGGACAGCAGTGAATCGAAAAAAGATGGTCCTTAACATAACAAAAAAAAATTTAATTTCAACAAAAAGAAGGCCTTCCTAACTCTCAGCTCGGGCCCTCGGGCCCTCTCCCTGGGAGCGCTAATTCAAATAGATACAGATAGCCACAGGAGAGCACTTGTTCTCCAAGGCAAGATGACGAGGAAAGACTATCTTCATGCCCCCTAAGTGTAGCTCAGGTCTTCTCTAACATAATCCTGAGGAGTGGCAAGTCCCCAAATGCATCAAATAACAATCCCCTTCAGCGCATCTCCTCTCCCCCAGGGGGCCTTTTTAGCAATTTTCTCTCATAACTCTCTACATCAAGCTGAGATAAGGTTTTCCAAGAGACTTGAGCTATATTATCCGTACATTATTCAGGAATGGAGTCCAAATGCTGCTTAGTGTAGTGTCATTATTCAAGTCCGTGAAATGAGCTTACGTGTTTTCGTCGAAAGACGACCGCAAAACCAAACCTACTTCCTAAATAGGAATGTGAACGACACGATCATTGACTGCCCCATTCGGCAGACTGTTTCTTCTGCGCGATCCTGTTGTAACATTGCGATCCATCCTATACGGCAGCAAGTGCTGGAACCTCAGACCGATTGATCAGTTACGTACAGGCAGTCGCGCTGATCGGTCGATACGTTGCACCTGAGTTACGTGCAGGGAGTCACGCTGATCAGTCGATACGTTGCACCTGAGTTACGTCCCAGCAGTCACGCTGACGAGTTATGTGCAGGCAGTTGTGCAGTGTCCCTTACGTCATGCTGTAGCAGTTGCGCTGAAACTAAGGCTTGTCTTCGTCTGCCGCCGTTTTGACCGGCATCGTATTTGTATGGATTTATCGTGCAATGCAACCAATTATGATTTTAACTGGCTCTTAACGAGTGTTCGAAGAAAAACTGTGCTTTTAATAAATCCGTGTTATGTTCTCAAATAAATTTAAAACTTATGAACTTTAAATCAACACTGGTGAGAAGAATCTCAGAAAAAAACAGAAAACGTAATTTTACTGGTTTGTTGCCGTGGCCATTGGCTTGAAAGGCTTGGCCACCTGACAGAAAAGTCAAAGGCCCGGTGACAGGAAGAAATTCAGTTATCTCCTAAATTTCATATTTATGGTTACTTTTTAACACGTGATAGTTTGATTATTGGCAAAACTCCATAAACGTGCGGAATGCAATGGCATGCACCAAACAATTTTTGGAAACGCACAATTACGACTATATTAATTTATAATTTTATTTCATACATTATCCATTGCTTTTAAAACAAGTATAACCCGTCGTATTTTGTGCTTATGGTTGGTTAGCTGTGCTCAATTGGTTTCTTGATGCAGATTAAACAATCTGTTGCATCACATTTCAGGAAGAAAAATTACAGCCTGTAACCCACGCAGAATAAATCACAAGGCTTAGTTTTTCAGGCTCACGAATCAGGCAAATAGTTGCTTTGAGCAGACCGGTGTTAGTCGAGGGGCAGGAGGACTGGAGACACGAGAGATGCTGGCGCCGACAGCTTAGTAACTGCACCATCCAAAATTACTTTCCATGATAGAAAGGGATCCGTATCGCTTATTAAATATGGGGCAGCTTTTTGGTAAGTTTTGGGACCGCTCTTTAGTCCGTTTTTTAAACTTGGGATGAGCATTTACAAGGGCTTATTTAATGCCGTTCCGCCGAGGATTTTCGTCTGGTTACCCTTGTTTCCAAACGCATGGTAACTTGAAACGATATGGCATGAGCTCAATACAGTTCCTTGATGCGCAATTGAGCGGTGGAGAAACTGCATTCTAAGCTTCCACAACAGCCTACATGAGGAAACAGTGCGCCGCAAAATCAATGAAATTACCAGGTTAATTTCGTTTCAACAAATGGAAGTCAAACCCCAATTGAAGAAGCAGCTAAACTGGGGTTTCATTTATATTGAAAATGGACTCGAATTTAGTCTGTGCAGCACTTCATTTAACGTTCGTAACTTTACACCACATACCCCACCGTACATACATATAACACCCATCCAAGTTGTTGGCAAGACCCGTCATGGAGAGTAACTCTGACACACGACAAGCACAAGCTGGTTGAAGTTTGCACGCACGCACCACTGACGGGGAGTTCATCTTCAGCTAGAGGCACGAAGGTGAGCCGCTTGGCAGGCGTGACCTTCTCGCCGAGGAAGGCGGTGCGCGTGATGGGGCACACGGGCGTGAGGGACGAGAGGCTGGCGGGCAGCGTGCGCCGCGTCCAGTACAGCACGCACGGCTGCTTCCACACCGGGAACCACAGCGCCTCTTGCGTCGTGATTGGCACGATCCTGCACCACACACGTCAACCACAACTCGTGAAAGCGCTTTGCAATGAATGATGAACTGGTCTATAATCTACAATTTATCTATAAGTAATGATCTAGTAACTCTGAACTTCCCCACGTGCCATCCAAGGCAGACTCAATGAAAATGTTCAAATGCATCATTTCGCGTTGAATGTGTGTCCTAGGGTTTTCAAATTCACAAGGGAGCGGCAGTTCTGTCTCCATTCTGATGTAGGTGACAACCTGATGCCAGTGCTCGTGTAATAACGGCTATAATAACAGTAATAAGAGTCAAAATTTAGACGGTTGAGGGTAAATGGCTAAATTTTTCGAACGCAAATGAGCAATAAAAATCAGTACAATCTACAGTATCAGACTCAAATTTCTGCACACCTACCAACTATATACGTCAACTCAAAATTGATGAGGCGTACCAACTTGTTTTGCAGAGTTCTGGAACCATGATGAATTAAATTGAATCACACAACTCAAATATGAGCGATGATCAAAGTCAATAAGTCATGGTGAGGTGATGGCCAAGTCACGATCAAGTGATATTTTCATCATGACAATTCTTTTAACTAACTCAACTTATATTGTCAACATTAAGGTTTCACAAACAATTCCTAAATTCTTTCACTGCACCACCAGAGGAAATGTTCAAAGCACTCTCCCATTCGACACACATAGCAGAGCGCTTATGTGTCAAGCCGAAGCAAGGTCCTCTAGGGAATAGAATAATGAATGATTGAGGTCTATCTGCATCTATTACAAAGACGTATGTCAGACTAAAATGAATGATAGAGACAGTTGGCGCCGAAATTATTCGAACACCCCTCACCCTTCAAAACTTTCTAGAATTACCCAAAAACAATCGTTGCCACAGACGTAAGATTTTCACAGGGTGTGAAGCACATATTAGTGAAAATAATACGAAGTTTCTAGAACAAAATATTTTTTAAAGATTCAACGAGCTCAACTTCAGAAACACGAAAAAAATAATTATTCATACAATTGAGCACATTACATTCCATTGTGAAGTAATTACCGTTATTTCAGTTTTATTGAAAAAATTTTGTGTTTAAAATGTTCTTGAACATTCTAGATGTATGATCATTCTAGAAAATTGTGCCAGAGCTAACAGCCAGAGGAGTCATTCGTACACTAGCGCCACAATGGGAAAAACTAAGGAACTCGGTGTGGACCTCAGACAGAAGATTATTGACTGCCACAAAGCTGGAAATAGTTTTGGCGACATTTCTAAGCGTTTGAGCATCCCAAGATCTACAGTACAATCTGTTATAAAAAAGTTTGCTAAGTTTGATACTGTAGAAACGTTGCCTGGGCGTGGTCGCAAACAAAAACTCTCGGTGAGAACTTCTCGAAAATTGTGTCGTGAGGTCAACGCTAATCCACGAGTGAAGCTAGACGACATTGCCGAGAGATTGAACACTCAGGGAACCAGCGTGAGCAATCGCACAATCCAGCGCTGCCTGAACAAGGAAGGCCTACACGGACGCCGACCTCGAAGGACTCCACTCCACTCCACAAGCCATGTCATGCTGCTGCTCGCTTGAACTTTGCAAAGTCACACTTGGATAAGGCAGAGGCTTTTGGGAGAGAGTATTATGGAGTGACGAAATTAAATCGAGCTTTTTGGGTGCAATGACGTGAAGAAGGTTTGGCGTAAGAATGGTAAAGCTTTCCTACCGAAGAACACTGTGACAACAGTTAAACACGGAGGTGGATCACTGATGTTTTGAGGTTGTTTTGCTGCATCGGGTACTGGGAAATTGGTTGCAATTGAAGGGAAAGTGAACTCTGATGACTATATTTCTATTTTGGACAAAAACCTGAAGGTATCAGCTAATTGTTTGGGACTTAGAAGGCGTTGGGTATTTCAACAAGACAATGTCCCAAAGCACACGGCCAAGTCTACAACTAGCTGGCTCCAAGGAAATAAGATAAATGTGCTGCCATAGCCTTCGATGAGTCCTGATCTCAATCCCATTAAAAATGTGCGGCAGGAATTAAAAGTCAACATAAACAAGAGAGCTCCAAGAATCTTCAGGAATTGAAACGCATCGCCATTGAAGAATGGAACAATATTTCATCTGAAACTACGGAAAAGCTTGTCAAAAACAATAATAAACGGCTTTTAAATGTTATGAAGATGAAAGGTCACGCTATTGATTTTAAAAATGTACTCAAATGGTAGATTCACCTAAAGAAAGTGTAATACTACTCAGTGTAAATGATTTTGCATCTTATCGTGTTTCTGAAGTTCAGCTTGTTAAATCTTTCAAAAATAATATTTTTTTCTAGAAACTTCGTATTATTATCACTAATATGTGCTTCACACCCTGTAAAACCTTTGTGCCTGTAGCAACAATAGCTTTTGCGTAATTCTAGAAAGTTTAAAGACGAGGGTCGCTAACTGTATGTGTTCCTTTATGAAGTGTTCAGAACACTAGGATAAGCAACTGACCGCCAGCGATTCTGAGAAGACCCCCATCTCATGACGGCGATATCACATCATCTCATCAACTGTTCCATTGATTTATTTACTGTTCAGCACGCCACCCTTGAAACCAACAGCCGCAATGTTATTCAGTTTTGGCTCCCAATGATTTTGTCCTCGAGACTAAGATTTGCAAGTGCAGTTCTATCAATAACGCAGAATTGTATTTGCACTCACAATTTAAGTTATAGCAAAGGTGTTTCCAGAAGAGGGAGAAGGAAGGCCCCATTTAGTAATGAATTAAGGGAACAGGGAATTTACGTACAGTATAAGGTGTGTCCCTCTCCCTGCGCATAGAAAGAGCAAAATTGAAAGAAGTTTATAAAAACAAACTGAAAATGAAGAAGAAAGTAATAGGTGCTGAAAAAATAACAGCAGTGAAATGAAGAAATGGTCCGTAACAAAACCAAAACCCATTTTGTTTTTAATAAAATGAAAGCCTACCAAACGTTCAGCATGGGATCTCAAATCTTCCTCCTGGGATTGCTAATCCCCATACACAGAGTATTTGTATTACAGTCGATGAACAATTCACATGCGTACATTACTGTACAAACATTCCCTCGATGCACCTGGCTTATCTCGGTCTTAAAGCCTTCAACCGCAACTTCACATGCACCTTTCACGTCACTCCTCTCACTTAGATTCAATTGGAGTTAATGCGGGAGTTCTCACGTTTGATCCCTCAATCATATAAATTCAACGACTGCAATCAGTATTTAGCTGACGCATCTTCTCGAGATATAAAACGCGAGTCCAAAAATGTGCTGACTATTTTGCCCTGTCGCTAAGATTCCATCACAAATGTTTAATTGCTAGTGTACACGGCCTTTCAAAATTGACGGGATTCGATATTTCCCTTAAATAAATCTTTCGGATGTGAATGGCGAACAAATTTATCCATCTAATACTACCAGTGAAAAAAAATATTCTTGTACTTGTGTACATACTGGGGAAACTCGAATCACAGATACGATCGTTAAGCATCCTAATGAGCAAACAGAGAGACGGAAAAAGCGGACACCAAACGAATATATCAATAAATAAACATTCCACGGGTATTATTTGGTAAGATACCTCTTAATCACGTCCTCTGAATTTTGGGTCGCTCCAATGATACATAACACGTGATTTTATCACGTGTTATGCACGTGATTCTATCATTGTTCACTTTGTGCGTGAATTTCCTTCAGGAAGCAAACAAAACGTTTAGTTAGACGGGTGCCTGGTGCCCAAGCTATGGGGTGACACGGTCTACACCACTTAGGCATGAGGCGCCGTTAGGACGAACGCCTAATCTCTGTTAGGTTATGCAGTCATACCTAACTTGTGGTATCAATTAACACATCTCTACTGCTCATAGCCGTGTGGCTTTAGGACCTGCCTCCGTGAGGGCAACGAGGGTTCGAGTCCCGACGCTGGTGGCGATTTTCTCCTTTGGGTGTAGGAGAAAAACTTCTAAGCACAATACCCCACTCTACTCAGGTGTCTGAAATGGGTACCTTGACCGGAGGAAAGCGTCAGGGCATCCTGGTGTTAGTTGTAAGGCATTTGAAAAACCAATGTACAAGGCGATATGTATCAGGCTTGAATTGGAAATAAAGCATCCGTAGATGCCGATGTTTGTTTACTCATGTTATCTTCCGGGATTTGTGGTAATGACTATTTAATCTTCATGACTTTACCTCCCTGCCATGGGAGCGATAGTTCTCATAAAACTGTGTCGGGAGTTGCCTCAATAATCCTGGACCTGAAGTTGAGAATAAAAGATACACACTCCAGCAACACACAATTCCAAAAATACATCTCGTTATAATTTTATGTCGATTACTCTAGAAATTACGCATGCCTCGTCGACTAGTTCATCACATTCACACCAAGATACCGATAGACTAAATATCACGTTTTTCTGGCAATAGCAGCACACTGACCCGATATCATTGAAGAGATACCAGTTGTCGACGGCAGAGGCCCCCGAGCGCTCGTGGTAGGAGGGGCCGACTTTGATGGTCGCCACGAGGTTATTTTTGTCCGGCAGGCGAGGGTCTGTGACGAGGCTCACCACGCCCATCAGGTCATACACGATGCCCTCCGTGTCCGAGTCTGCCGCCTCCTGCATCTGCCGGGCATGCGTGTGTGTTAATAACACTTGTACGCACGCGTATGACAACGAGACACACTTATGCGGGGGCTCACAAATGAGCTTTGATTGAATTGGGGTAGTCAGGCTGAGTGAACACGTGTCAGTCGCAAATAAAAACAAATTCAAGCCGTCTTTAGAGAAGTTTGCTACCGAAAATTTAAAAAATTTCAAACACTACTGCAAATACGAGTAAAACTTCCAGCTTACAAGCCAATGCCGCCCTGAAGACCGAGCAACAATGATTATGAAATATGACAAAAGGCATTAATTATACAAACTAGCAATGCCCATGGCCATTCTACAGTCAATATTAATATGAAGTTGCGGAAAAATGAGGCACGTGGAAAATTTCACGGCATTTAATTTACGGAGCCGAAACCATCCGAAATCATTTTAACCTAACAAGACCCTACCTAACAGTTCAGATGTCGTCTATCGTATCATAACCTAGCGTAACATTGCCTAGGCTTACTTATCCTACCTTAATCAAACTTATCCTATCCAAACCTACTTCACCTACTTAAACCTCACTTAATCAAATCTACCCTTAATCAAATGCCCAATGCTATATTCAAGCCTATCTTCCCCTTATCTACCCTACCCACACATATTCCAATCTACCTTGACCTAACTTGTCCTAATTTTTCCTAACCAAACTCAACCTATCCATTATTTCCTATTTATTTAACGACAGTCATCCGTAACAATGGCATCGCTTGAAGCTCATGGCGTAACATAAGGACTGACGAGCAAACAAACGGACGGACAAACCACAAGCGGAATTATAATATATATTAGTGCGCACGGCCCCTCAAAAATGACGGGATTCAATACCTATCTTGAAAAAATTTTCCAGATGTGGATGACAAACAAATATGTCCATCCTAACAGTACTCGTGATGGAAAATATTCTTGTGCTTGTGCACTGGTGAAACTCGTATCACAGATACGGTCATTATAACTATCCTTGTGAGCGTGACCGAGAAATGGAAGAAACGGAGTCCAAACAAATAAACCAAAGGTATTATTAGATAGTAGCAGGACCCGTGGAAATTCCACGGACAATGTCATCGCTCAAATAGGTGGACCAATTAAAAAATTCCGTCATCATTACCTAACCTATCCAAACATAACATATCCTAACCTTTCCTATCCTAACCCAACCCAACCTATCCTAATAAAATGTTGAACATATCAATACATGTAAAAGCTATTTTTGAATGTTACACTGAGGAATTTGATATCCATGATACCGCGAACTCGGATGAAAGCCTAACGGAAATCAAACACATAAATATACATTCTATGTTTCTCAAGAAGCGGAGACCAAACAAATATATAAAGAAATATATAAATAAACACTCAACGGGTATTATTAGATTAGATAGATAATAATAAGACCAACAGTGACTAGCAATACCATTTAGATACATCAACATAGACATTAGCTAAGGATGACAAGCAGAAAGATCAACAGCGACCAATAGCTACAACAGCAGTGACCAAAAGTATCTTCACACCAACAGCACGAGGACAGTTAGTATGTTAGCATTTGATGCACATAGAGCAGCAGAGCCTCGCAGCAACACAATTTCAATGTTGATATTGTCTCATAGTAGTTTTATCACCAGGAAACACGGGTTAAAGGCTGATGTTCAACGGGCAAATCCTACTTATAATGTAACAGACGGAAATAAGTTCTACAACGATAATTGAAAAACTAAATATCGGAAAATAATTTTGTTTCTATTTCAGCTGCGACGCTTTCCAGTCACGGCACTGGATTTTGGCACCCTCAAGAACGCTGCAGGAATCCGTTTCGAGACAATGCATAAGGCTGAAATTTGAGGTGACAAGCTCCACACAAACCTGGTCCTGTTCAATGTTGGAAAAGCTGACGCTTCCGTCCTCTTTCAGGAGCGCCCTCAGGCCTGGAGGCACCCACGAGATGTCCATCGTATTCTCCAGCAGCCCCAGCACGTCACCTGAGCCTGCACCACACATTCAGTGTCTGATTATTATTCGCTCGTTTGAAAAATACACAACACGGACGCTAAGCAGGGTCAAACCTACGTCCCTCTCACAAAACTCTAACTACAGATCTATCTCAACCATAGAAGGATGCATTCAAATGGATATCTTGGCCACAGGTATGCATTGCCGGCCTATACAGCGCACCGGTATCACACATGGGGATTTAAACAAAATTTTTTCTTTTTCACTAGAACTGTCATTAGACATGGTGCCAACTTTATGTTGGAAATATCTGTTACTGCCACTAGCTCGCTAGTGGTAAGCAAAAGAAGTTTACGCTGCCAAACTAAAGAATGTGAACCACTTAGGATTTTTATAGATCAATACCTGCAACACTACAACAGGAGTGTGGTCCACACGGATCACTACCTGCAACACTACAACAGGAGCGTGGTCCACACGGATCACTGCCTGCAACACTACAACAGGAGTGTGGTCCACACGGATCACTGCCTGCAACACTACAACAGGAATGTGGTCCACACGGATCACTGCCCGCAACACTACAACAGGAATGTGGTCCACCTACAACACTGGAGAACAACGAGGTCTCACCAGGGACGTAGGTCGGAGGAGCAACGCGGTCATTCTTGCGACCAGGATGCCAGAACTTGCAGTCCGGTCTGACGCACAGGGCGCGGTAGCGGCACATCTTCACGCTGCCCGGGGCGGGGGTATCTTAACCATGAAAGAACGGTTACATTATAATGTGTGCACTGGGTTTCAAAGTTTACATTATTCATAAAACATATCTGTTCATTGACGAGAGATAGTTCAATACTGAAAATACATTTATTTGACCTGCTTTTCATATTTCCATTTCATAAATTCAGTTCAGAGCAGTGTATAAAACAGTAATTTCAACTTAGTGTAAAATTAAACACAGTGCACGCCTTTACTAACTGCTTCAAGTAAATTTATTTAATAAATCCTAATCTTAAAATTTCATGTAATTAGTATAAGAAACTGATTTATTTGTTCCATGAGTTGGTTTTCAGTGCAAAAATTATCGAAATACTTCCGCACGTCATATTGCAAATTTTGTGTTCTCAATTTTGTAACCTCGATGCTTTCTACTCTGGCAAGCCATGCTGCACATGAAATGGAACACAAATTTTAGTGTGCCAAGAAGCTTAGTACCACAACCCGGCTTACTGGAGTTGGGCGTAGCGGGCTGAGCAGCTTCAGACGGAGTTGTTGCAGAGCTGTCGCCTTCTTTCTCAGTCTTGGGTGCGCACGACTTCTTGAGCAGCAGCCGGTACTGCTCCTGCCAGTACGACAGGTCCTGCCGCACATCACAAAAATGTTCATAGGTATTCTTGTTCTGACACTGCTATTCATTTGTCGGCGCGCAGCTACGGTCATCCCAGAAAATCCTAAACTGCAAGGTGCACAAGAAACCATCGTAAGTTGAACAGATGTGGCACCCGCATGAACATAAGTTTTGAAAATACAGGGTGGCGCATAAGTAACGCACCCTTATTTATTACCGCAATATACACTGGGTATCTGTAGACAAGATACAACATGTAAATAAACTTTAAGAGTTCCTCTATCGTTTGCAATTAATCCTATCGTTATACTTTTCGCAGTTTATTTATTATTAATTTTTTAAAAGGGTTTGTTACTTATGCGCCACTCTGTACTACAGACTTAAGCCTTGGTTAGAACAGATATAGCTGCCATGGTTAAAGCTGTACAACAACGAAGAACTTAGAAGTGTTCATCAAAAAATTGATGGTAGTAGTAGCATGGCACCTGAATGAATATGTTGCAATGGGGATTTTTGTTACATCAACAGAATTTACTTTAACCACATTGAACTGAAGAGCATACATACTGCATAGTGAGTGGAAGAGTTACATGGGGTGGCAAGCTGTTGAAGCGCTCACATTGTGTGTGTGAGCGCTATATTTCACTCGTACTCATGGACATAATTTCATCGGTTTTTAGCTGCTTCAGTCGACTTATTCATCCATTCTCGAGTGACTTCTGCAAGCGTATGACAGTGGTAGCAGGCAAGCAGACGCAAGACAGCTAGTGTTAGCATCTTGACATGTGTCTAAGAGAATTTAACTCTGAGCGTGTTTTGTATCACAATTCTAGCTTTTATGCCCGTAGCCAGCATTGAAATCGCAGACGGAAGAGACTTGAAAAGACTGCAATTCTGCTCTCCCATGCACTACCATAGATCTACGAAGTCGTCACATGCCGCTAGTATGCAACACATTACAACCACTTTTAATCAGTAGGTGAATCAGACAGTCAGTAGGCGAATAAACCCTGTGATAACTTATTTTTCATATATTGTTTTGATGTTGGTATTGATTCTTAGTGTGGCCGGTAAACTGCTCTTCTTGTTTACAAAAAAAAACTACCTCAGGATCACCAGCCACTTTATATTGCCGATAGACGATAGACTGTAATGTGGTTCAAAAAATTATTTCAAAGTATATTATCTTTTCCTTTCCATAAAACTCCGCTTTCCAGTGCGATCGAAGTGTGACATGTATTTAAACATTTAGTAAATTTTAATGTTTATTGACCATAAGCAAATGCAAATCGTATAAGAGAAAATGGCACTCTATTAAGAGGGAATAATTACACATTTATTGGAACATTTAAAAGTTTACCGAATAGTATTTATTTGAAAACATACTTTAAAAGTGTAAGGGATCACATTTATTGAAAACATTAGTTTAAAAGTAAACACCGGTTTAAAATTTACCGATTTGCTCTGTACGCTTTCTCTTTACATGAACTATCCTGGAGTCCAACCGACACAGCTTGATCTGCCAAATGCTTTAGGTCGAGACAGCTTGATCAAGAGACCGTACATAGGCGAAACAGAGATTACGGCCAAAACACTGGCTCACGCGCACCGCACGGCGTACAGGTAGAGTAGCTCGCGATATAGCAAGTCACACACACAGTTCATCACATGCGCGGGCACAACCTGCACTCTTTCGTCCTCTGTTTCTGACTCTCACCCTCCGACTAGCCCCCTACTGCCTGCCTCGCCCTCACTTGGCTGCCGCTGCAGTCGGACTACTTCTTTCGATCTCGTTTTCAGTAAGGTGGCTAAAGTAAAAATGCCTCGGTCACCTTAGGATGTTATCATTTACTTCAAATGTATTTGGTCCATGTGCAGGGAGACGCCCAACAGGTTTTTTTATACAACATCGTAAACATTTTTAAGCAATCTCAGCTGCATCACACGCATGAGAGAATTTCTCATATAAACAAATGCCCATTTCCTATGTCAATGATCTGCAACTCCCGCTCAGCAATCGGCTCGTATGCTTTTTGCTAGGAGGCTTCCTGACCAGTGAGGCGATTCTCGCCATGATGGTGGCCAGCAATCGTTAAGAGAGAGACACACTGAAGAGAAGAACCTGCATTACCTGGGGGTTATCAATGCCAGAGTTGATGACGAGGGTGTTGGGCAGGGACTGGTAGGAGCGGAGCTGCTGCTGAGGCTGGTACTTGTTGCACTCCTCGCACCAGGCCTGCGTGCTGCTGCCCTGGCACAACCCCGCCTCCACCACCTTACTGAACGCCACTGGCTCTTCTTCTGTCTCAGTCTTGCTCTTCAGTTCTGCTCAAGCCAATTTTTATAACCAATACTTCTTTACAATAGCTACAGGGGCCTTCGGTAGTGAAACAGATTAGATTAATAGTTAGATTAATAGTTAGTTCAAGCCTCCCTATCCTCAATAAATGAGATCCAAAGAGAGGAAGGAAGAAGGCACCATATTTAGTATGGAGTTAAGGGAATGTGGAATCTATGCAGGAAGGGCATAGAAACAGTAAGATGAGAAAGAAGTTCATGAAACAAGACAAAGTTGAAGAAGAAAGTAGTAGGTGTTGAAAAAACAGGACAGCAGTGAACCGAAAAAAGTTGGTCCGTAACAAAACAAAAACTTTTGTTATTTTAACAAAAAGAAAGCCTACCTAACCTTTAGCTCGAGCCCTCACATGGTCCCCCTGGGAGTGCTAATTCCCATAGATACAACAGTTGTATCCCCCCTGAGGGGCCTTCGATGGTGAAACGTCGTATATGATAATAATGGTAATAATCCAATAGCTACACTCATATATCAGTTAAACGGTCTAGTTCCCAAGTTTAACACATAATTTTAAACCACGCTATACACATGCAAGAACACTTATGTTGTCACATCATTAACCAACAGTATTTTTAAATCGACTATTGTTTTCAAAATCCCGTCAAATCCAAGTCTACAAGACCTGGGTGCGAGTTACAGAACCTGCCGGTAGGTAAAACAATTACTGTTGCTTTGCGTGACAGAACATTGACTTCCCTTTTCTAGTAACCGTTGCATTATTCTCGCATCATAAACATTAGTACATACATTGTTCTGGTCGTTTTAAATGCTACAAATAGTCAAACTTAAAATAACTCCAGCATTGATACTTCTCAGCTTGAGAATAAAAAGCAAGGCTAAAATCACTACACGTTAAGTCATTTTTAGTAAAAATTATCAAATAAAACTGAACTGTTTCGGACTAACAGTCCATCTTCAGCAAAAATCTCTGTAAAAATCTTCAACAAAATCTCCATTTTGTTTTACAGAGATTTTGCTGAAGATGGACTGTTCATTGATCATTTTTAATGAAAATGGCTTTAAGTGTAGCGATTTTTGCCTTGCTTTTCATAGTCAAACTTGATTCGATACAGCATTGTTATCCTTACACAATACCATCCACATTTACAAATGAAGTATTGAGTGACACACCGTCGTCAGATGACCACACACCAAGAACAAAGCCAGATGAATTCTTTGTATCATAGTTCCGAGGACGGCACGGGCTTTAATTTCAAAATTAGATTAGGCTACATGAGATGGTTAGAGCCTTATTTTAATTTCAAGAAAACCTAGAAAACTTAGAAACAAACAAAAGAGCAGCTTCTTCAGGCGTTAGGTTTGAGGGCAGCGAGTAATCACGAGACCTGGTATGGGTGTTGGGTAAGAGAGCAGCAAGTAAACGCGAGTGCGTCAGAGCAGCCACGGACCTGGCATGATCTCCTGGAGAGAGAGGCTGTGCAGCAGGACGGTGGTGCGCACGGTGGAGGAGTGAGAGCACCTGCTGCAACGCGTGATGCGCGACACGAGGCTGCCGAACACCTCGTCCACTAAGTTGCTCCCCATTTCTGCACACACCATGGAATCCGCTTCAATTCTCCCACACCTCAAGTACAATCAAAAATGTATCTACTGTATAATAATACACAGTGTTTGTTTGCTTGCTTGGTCGGTAGGTTAGTCCCTTTGTCCTGCTCTTAAGGGTGTTTCATGACTGTCTCTGTGATAACAGTTTCACCAGAGCACAAGTACAAGAATATTTGAATTGCGGGTACTATTTGGATAAAAAAATTTGTTTGTCCTTCACATCTGGAAGATTTATTTAAGGAAAATATTGAATCCCGTCATTTTTGATGGGCCGTGTACAATAATAGTCTAAGGAATATTTCCCACATGTTCTGTCAGAATGTCACACAAACGCACGTACATATTCTGAGTATTTAGTCAAAGGATTTTACTGCGGAACAGTCAAACTCGGAAGAATTAGGAGACAACTTCACAATGGTATCAGGCACTAAAAAATTATACGTCCCACGTTAGCTCAGCTAAAGGTAGTGGTCAATACTGGCAACAATACTATAATACAAATTCTCTAAGAATAAAAAACGAAAAAAGTAACCGTTTCCACATTGGCGAAAAAAAAATTCCCTTCAGTTCCACAGCAAAAAAATCAATTTCACAGAGGATGAAATAAAATCCTGAACATGAAGATGTAGATAAAACTTTCTCATTTAATAAATGAAATCCAATAAGATGAGCAAACAATGAGCCCTCACAAACCCAGCCGTTGGCTCTTGAAGTAGCGAACTCTAGGACTCTAGCACTGCGCAAGAGCTGCGATGCCTTCTGGTCACTTCACCACCCGGGCGCGCTAGTGTCAAAAGCTAGTCGATGCCCCCCTTCTAGCATGATCACCTGTGCTGCATGCCAGATACCACCAGATCTTGCATACACCTGCGATGCATGCCAGATACCGCCATTCTACAGATCATTCCCTATCGAAACTACATGTTTATTTGGATAAGAATGCAAAACTATTTCGAATTGTACAATTATATATTGCTGTCGTGATTTTCAGCATGATGTGTTGTGAGAATTTCATTTGTATTTCATTCTTTTTGGGGTATATAAATAATAGATATCATTGACCAAATTCTAGAGACAATGAACGAACTATTTGGAGAGTCGGTAGCTAAACACACAGATTTAAAGACTGTCTTCGTATTGTGTCACAATAGTTCATCGTCAGGCAAAGTGAACAATATTTATGTTCAAAAAGCTGTCATTGCTTAGTTATTACAAACTTCAGTTAATATAATTGCTAGTTAATATTTCCACCCTTCAATTGCTTAGGGAAATAAGAAAACAAAACACAGTATTCGTAATATTTTTGCCTTCTTATCCATATAAAGATGCAGTTTCGATAGAGAATGATCTGTAGAATGGCGGTATCTGGCATGCAGCACAGGTGATCATGCTAGAAGGGGGGGGCATCGACTAGCTTTTGACACTAGCGCCACCCGGGCACATGTTCAGCACAAGGAAATTAGCCTCGTCAACTAAAGAAACGAATTACTTTGAAAAGAGCGCATTTCATAAATGCTCGAAGTGGGAGTGGGATAAGGGGTGACTGTTTCAAGGCGTGACTGTTTCAAGGCGTGACTGTGTCAAGGCGTGACTGTGTCAAGGCGTGACTGTGTCAAGGCGTGACTGTTTCAAGGCGT
>JACJUY010008222.1:28212-39169 GCA_014220935.1 Platorchestia sp. MABIK | reverse complement strand
GTTGTAAGGACTTCAAAATGGCCTCAAGAATTCAAGCTTATCTCAAATCGAGCATCTTATATCAACGAAAATCAAGGACCTGGCTCTCTAGCACGGTAGACCGTGCTCTCTAGCGCTGTTTCTCCCTCTCAAACCTCTGCTGAGATTGAAGAGTCAAAAGAATGTATGTTATTTCTTGAAGAATAGTGTAAATTAATTCTATTTTTCCTTTTAAATTTGTAATGGCAAGTAGAATTATGATACTTTTAAGGTATCTACCTGCTATATTAGTATACCTAAAAATAAATTTGGCCTTTTTCCTGGTAAAATTTGGCCTAAAATTCAGGTAGCTATCTGGCAACCCAGCTGCAAACCTTGACGTGGTGTCAAGGTTTGCAGCTGGGTTGCCAGTGTCCATCCAGCCTTCGTTGGTGGTGCACGCCTGTACTCTGCCTCTCTCATTCTTGTGCACTCCATTAAGCAATTTTCCATTTGTATATTCACTACTTTTTAGGACCAATTTTTTAGCGCATTTTGAGCGAGCTTTTACATCTTTTTTTCTTCTTTATTGCAATTAAAGCGAATCCCATCAACTGTACGAACTCCCCGACTGGAGCCGCCTTTCTTGTGCGTGCTCTCCACCTAGCTGCCACTGGCATACTGAAAATGTTTGCCAGTCAGACCAGTCTTCGTCAACTTTGAAGTGTGTTGTTTGCATCGTGTGCGGGGTCTTGAGACCGTCAGACCCAACTCAGTTCAGATTGTCTGCGGACATATTTGTACGTGTGAGGGGGCCTTTAATAAGGCCCTGTGGAAAAAAATGAGGAGACATGATGTGCCCTTCACTGCTAACAAATACGAAAACTATCACTATTGCTGGAAACTTCGTGCGCATAATATAGTGGGATATTCAGTGGGGTCGGCACTTAGCCACCTATCATTTCTTGGACTGACTTTATGATCTTGGTTGAAGTTTTTTCGTCGGAGAAAAACCAAAGACATTCATGTTCTTCAGAGTGCTTCAATTTGTTTGAGTCTTTTGCACGCCTTAAACAATTGTATTGAGTTTTTGTGGACATAAACTGACCTCGCCTAAAACGTATAATTTGTACCGTGGTCATGATGAACAACATTCCTTAGTGTTCCGTCAGACACTTGAAAATTTTTGGCAAGATGTCGCAATGACTTCCCTGGATTTTCGTCGGTCATGCCATGCACTCTTCTGACAAACTCAGCTGTTCTGTGTGAGTCAGAGCGTTGACAATGCTTTTTCTTGCTTGTGGCAAATTCATCTCCGTTATTTTTATTCAGATCCTTTCTAACTTTGCAAACGAAAGATCTGACGACTTCTAGGTATCTCGCAATATTAAAATTGCTGGGGTTCGCTTTTATAGACACTATTACAGCGTCTTTCCATTTCATCAGTTATAGCACCATCTGCCATGGGATATACTGAAATAAAAAATAAAGTTTACATTAGAAAAATATAAATGTCCTCAGATACCTTACGCACTCTGTATTACCTTACACACTCTGTGTTATAGCGCTGAAGGGAACTTGGTTTGATCAAAATGTGGTAAATTTGATGTCGGAAGTCTAAACCTCTCTGAAAGGATACGTGTACTACAATATTGATAAACTGTCGGTCGGTAATGGAGGAGGCGGCTTGATTATTTGAAGGGGAGTTTGTTACCACAACTTAAAACAAAAGTGGAGTCAAAGAAAATTGAGTTAATACATCCACGATAAAGAACCACTAACAAGATTGTACTCGTCCATAGAAACTCAGTAAGCGCAGTGACGACGATGACCTTTATGATTTCCTTGATAATATTCTCAGTACTGCCCTCGAAATGGTAATTGTGTTCGATTTCAATTTTCCCAATAATTAACAGCGAATTTCCCCAACATCAGCCTCTGAAGCGCACGACAAAGTAGAGAACCATGGAACAACTTAATGAATTTTCAAAAGGTATTTTTTTTGCTAGGGCACGTCCTCGTATCGAGAAAATGAAATAAAATCTCAGGACAAACGTCATAGAAGTGCTGGACAGAGTAGAAAATCACTATTAGAGAGACTTTAAGCACGCAGTCAAAGGCTATTAAGGCCCTATTACACGGGGCAATACTTTGCCTCGACTACGGCAACTGAAAAGACGCAACTTGTGGGTGCGCTATTAGACGAGACAACCAGTGTGGCGTTGCAAATTGCAGAGGTAGGTTATAGCTCGCAGTGACTGCGGCATGTGACTTCTTCATTTCATCATTAAATGAAAAGCATTAAGAACGTATGCAAAACTTAGATCCTGTTTCATGCTTTTGAATATCCTTGCATTATATATTGCCTTAATTCTCTAAAAATGGATGAGATTGAAGGGTCATACAACTATTGATTCAAAATGATTATTTTGATGTATTGTTTACTTCTATCAAAATAATCTTGAATTTGTGAGAATCAATATGAAATGCACTATTAAAAACATCATAATGTTGTAATAAATTCTTAACCTCTTTTTACAGCTTATATTTGCATTTCAATATTATAATAAGGGTTTTATACCTTACAGAAATTAACAGAAGAAACAGTAAATTACTTAATTAACACTTTGACTGTGGCAACTATATATTAAGTTCAACACGAAACTCAAATTTTAAGTCAATTGTAGTAAACTATTTTGATGAAGCCAAACATGAACTGGATCGTGCCTTCATTTAGCTTTGATTGCCTATTTTTATTGATGAAAATTGAGTTTGCGACTACTGGTTGGTCAGCAGCATTAGGAAAATTACCTCCGTGTACCACTGGTGGCGCACGTCGCAGTCAAAGTGTTAAGTTCATTCATTTGCTGTACTGTTATATATAGGTTCAAGTCTGAAAAACAAATTAAAATGGTTTGATCATTGAAAGCCTAATAAAATATTGCCTACTTTTCTACTTGCTTCGTATGATAGAAAATTAAATTTAATGCACATGAAGTTACCTGACTGCACAGAGTCAATCTTCTTTTTCCTGTCACTTTTGTGGCAGGAAGTAATGTTTTTCTATTTTTTTATGGCTTTGATAGTTACATCATATTCAGCTGAACTGTTTAAACTTACAAACCTATGGTTTATTATTTTGAAATTTCTGACCAATTTATTTATCATAAAATAATACCTGAAAAGCATTCAATTATAATGGAAAAGTGACAAAAATTGAAAACGAAACGTATCACGAATGTTTGGTAAATGGGGATATTCCGCTTTATTTTCTACAGAAATTACGACTAATTATGTGCCTGAAATGATACTTAATTGCTTATATAACACTTAAATAGCATGCCATATTATGGGACATTTATTAACACTGACTGTGACGTGTGCCACCAGTGGAACACGGAGGTAATTTTCATAATGCTGCTCGCCGACCAGTAGTCGCAAACTCAATTTTCCTAAATATTTAATCATAGCTTAATGAAGGCACGATCCACTTCATGTTTGGTATTTTCAAAATAGTTTAATACAATTGACTTAAAATTTGAGTTTGGTGTTGAACTTAATACTTAGCTGCTGCAGTCAAAGCATCAAATCCTTCGACTACCTATTGAATGGCGGACCGAGTCTATGTTGGCTCAGTGGGAGGCGGTGTTGCAACCATACTTACTCTACGACGGTCAGTCGAGCACTGCTCCGTCGCTCTGAAGTTCTGAACTGCTCGAGGTTTCTGAACAAGCGCGAAAACTCGAACTCGCCCAGCAACTGCAGTCAGTTCCTCCCAGAGGCATCCGTCGCTGCTTCCAGGAGCAATAATTGCCCCGTGTAATAGGGCCTTTACGCAAGGAAAAAACAATTATGAAGTTCAAACCACTCTCGGGTAAATTTCGGCGGAGTTGGCTTGGAAATATAATGAAGAACAAAACCGCTCAATAATGCTTCAAGATCGATATTAAAAAAAAAAGTTTTCCCCGCTTCACTGCACCATGTCCTGATAAATCTACTAAAACTGACCAATAACCCTCCATCCTCTATCCACAAGATTATGCACCTCACAAATAACGGGTAACAATCCTATAAAAGGCTTAAAATGAACGGAACAGATGTCCATCTCGGTACTCCCGAGCAAAGCCGTCGAACATTTGATCAGACATAAAAAGTAGAATAAAGAAATTACACTTTCAGTGCAAGCCAAAACAAACCTAGAAAGTATCTACAAATATGTCAATACAAAACGACGCAAAACAGATATCATTGGTCCATTAATCGACATTGACAATCAAGCCCTAACAGATGAGAAAAGTAACGCCTCAATTCCAAGTACATATTTTACCTTAGTTTTCACTTGAGAGTTTTTTAGCTGAAATTTTTCAGCCTCAATCTGTGATCATCCAGTTGCTTGTAACTAACAGCCTAATCTTAATGTAAAGGAACAAAAAAATATAATTTCTTTGATCCCATGCAAATCAACCAAGCCATCAGTTCTGGTTGATTTGCATAGGATTGATTGATTTACATAGGATACTTAACCCTTAACGCCCGAGTGCGGTGAATTCGTCCCTCAAATATTACAAGCTTCTTAGGTACTAAATACCATGCGGGGCTTTTAGCAAATGAATGTGACGACTTAGGTAGATGTTATCTTTAAGCAGAGTTCATTGTTGCATCCGTTTTGTGTGCGATATTATGTCACTCCAATTTTCAGAAAAGGAAGCAAGTAAGTACCCAACAAATATCGCCTTATCAGCTTGACATCAGACATCAGTAAAACAGTGGAAAGATGGTTTAAAGTCCGAATAACAAGACCACTACAGACTCCAAATTTGATTGCATAAAATCAGCATAGGTTCCGGGAAAAACGCAGGTACTTCTCAAACCTACTCGACTTCTTTCGATAAATTAAAGGAATCTTCGACTGCACAAAAGCGGTAGCTCCCTACATCTTGGCCAGTGAGCCTTCGATAAAATTCCCTCACTATAAAGTACTTAGGGCCTAAGTGGAAGCACATAGTATTCAAAAGAACTACTCTAGATAGATTCGAAACTGATTCACTGGTCGCTCTTAAAGAGCACCGATTCGCGTGCAATTTAATGATTAGACAGAAGTGACTTCGAGGATTTCCCAAAGGAGTGCCGAAGGTCCGCTACTATCTTCATCATCTATGATATATCAACAACCCTGACCGTGGCATCATGAATAAAATTTACATATTTGCATTTGAAACAAAACTTTGTCACCGGGCATTCACCGAGCGAGATAGAATTATTTTTCAAGCAGACATGAACCTTCTCGATCCATTGAACCTAAACCTGGTAAATGAGCTTTAATTTAAAAAAAGGGTTAGGAATGGACATTTGAAGTGACAATCGGCACTTTCTACCGTCCATGAATTGTAATTCAATGAAAGCAGAAGACCAATAACCAATTTTCGCACCACTTCACTTTCAAGTTCACTTTTCCAATCATTTAAGAGTACACCATTAATATTGCTAAAAATTCAACTGCAAAATCGCGCTATACTATTTTACTCGTAAGTGCAAATAATATGATAGCTGATGTATACATGTTTGCTTTATACAAAAATTGCGTTCGTGCACGAATTTAAACGTGCCTTATAGCGACTCTTCAGTATATTTCCGCCATTTGGGCAATGCTAGCGATGCCCACGTGTAGCTAACGAGAACTCGAAAAAACTCATGAGGAATTTGAGGTCATTTTTCTATGCAAGCATTGATTTAACCGGCTCCAAGTACTGTTTTTGCTGCTCTACTGCGCAAATCTGAGAAGTTCACAGAACTTATAGGACCAAAAAAAATATATTCCTCCTATGACTATAAAAATATATTCCTCCTATGAAAAAAAAATAAATTCCTCCGTTGCTTCTCTGGAAACTTGACTTAAAGATTAAGTTTCATTGTCAAACATAAACTTTGTTTATCTAAATTTACAGTTTTAGCACGTTAATCCCAAACACGAAATTATGGACGTTATGTTTATCACTTTTTACACTCAAAAACTTCTGTACAGGCCAAACTCAGGTTTTAAAATGTTTTAATGACATTAATATCATGAATTTAAAATGTCAGTATAAGTAATTCACGACCAATATTTTTTAATATTGTTTTTTTTTACAGAAATATCAAAGAAGCGGCAACCCAACAGTGGAACCGTCTTTCAGTTGTTGAAAACGCCAGTGCTCAGACGTCGGACTGTCATTCTCACCTTCTGCTAGTGAGTCCTTACCTTCCTTTCTACCCTTCTTCTGGTGAGTTTGTATCATTTGTTGCGAGTGCTTATCGTGCATCGCTTCGTACTGCGAGTGAGCTCCTATCATACGTTCTCTTCTACTGCTCATGACGCCTTCTCATAGATCTTCTCCTGCAAGTGATCGAGTCCATGGCATGTACATTTTTAGGGCTGCTAGAGAACCAATAACATGAAGCTTACTCGATAGTGGATGAGTCCATAACTTATTCTTCAAGAAGTACTATACAAGAGGACAACCCCAGATGATTTCCTGGCGTCGCTGGCATTAGACTATTAAATTTTATTAAAGATTAGTCGTTTTCTGTGGTACGTTAATCATGCAGGTAATGGAGGCCTCTCCCAAATTAGTGTTCCCAATAATTTAGGGAGTAAAAATATTTGAAAATAAACCTATATTTTCCACGGTTATTTAAAATTATACTAAAAAGTGCGATTTAGTTGCACAATGCATGTATATTAATGAAGGGCGGAAATCTACTGTTAAGGCTCTCAGTCTCCTTATTGTGCAGAAATAGGTGAGTTCTAATAGGTGAGCCTGATATTGAGGTGAGTTCATAATTAAGAGCTCTTTATTTCACTTGGTTGACAATTGTACAAAATTATTTGTCTGATTTTCCTCACTTTTTCACATGTTGGATTTAACAACGATTCTAGTATTCCACTTCTGTCACGCGAATTGAACGCGCTTTGCAGCCACGTTTGGATGGGCTAACTTACCTCCTACAATGAAATGCAAAAATAAGCAAAACAATTAAAGAATTGATACATCGGAATTTGCACACAAACATATTATAAATAACCTTTGAATAAAATAATAGGTGGTACTCATCGAGTTAATCAGGATACCTTATTCACATACTAATGCGTTTTCTGTTTATTCGATTAATCCCTTCCTTATGAGAGTTTTAATTTCTTCAAATTTGGCCTCGCTCTCCATGGCATTCTCATAATAATCACTGTTCTATGAATGAATCAAATACTCGTATTAATGCCCGAAAAGAATGATGAAAACTATTATTCGCAGACTCAAAATGTCCCCTATGTGTGCATATATTTTACATCTTGCTTTAAATTAAATGGAAATAAATATTTTCAAATTCAACGGATCCCACATTAATTATTCAAGTAAATTTTTTAAACTCACTTCACAAATTTGAGCAGTAGTGATCCAAGTTCTGTATTCAATTGATTTTAATTGTCTTTTTGAATGAGTGCGCCTTGCAGTGAGCCGTGTACAGTTATTGGCGACAGTGAGTGCAGTTTTTTGTACATCTTCTCCGCACTGTTTGTTTCGTGCACGTGCTTGCACTCTATTTCGACTCTGATTCTATCGTAAGAAGGGCCCATTAACCTTCCTTTACTTAATCAATTGAGTCCGAGAATTAAAGGCACATCTCGGGTAGCTTCATCAAGTTAGAGTGCGCAAGGCTTAAGTTACTTCGAACGTTTTCATTTTTTGGAGGTTGATGCTCCTTGATTTGACGTTCATTTATGCAGTACGTCTAAAATACTTATTAAAGAGCTTGAATGTTGTGACATCCTTCAGTAATGAGAACTATACTATGGTATTTTGCCCACTTATTGCTAATGTACTTTCCTTTCTTTCTGTATTGAACAGTGTGCTGAATAACTTGTTTTTCTACGGCCTCATCTACAATACCGGGAACATCAATGGCAACATTTTCCTCAACTTCTTCTTGAGTGGATTATCTGAAATGCCCGCCAATATCACCGGCTGGTGGGCTTCACTCAACTTTGGTCGCCGTCTTAGCCAAGTTATAGGTTTTCTCTTGGGAGCTGCATTTTCCACACTTGCCATATTCACAGGTGAGACAATCGTCTAAAATTTTTTCATTATTTCTCTATGAATTTGCTACGTAATTGCTTCCCAACAGGTTTGAAACAGCTCTTAAACAAATTTAACAAATCTTCCTAAGAATTGCTTAGACAAAATTAATTTACTTTTTCTTAAAAATCATACGTTTATTTAAGCACAGGAATTTGTGTTCGTTAAAATAGCAAATGCGAAGAATACCAGTCGAATACAAACTACCGCTGTTTGTGTTTCTATTCTTATTATTTTAACAACCCAGTCTCTCACAGGTTGTAACAATTTACTGCACGCATGGTGATTGATTAATTGTATTTTAGATTGGTTGTAGATAGTGCTAGATTGCGGTTCGTTGTGTGTAGCTTACCGTTGTACTCTCATGGGAAGCCTAAAGACCTTGTAAATTTTATTTGCAACAGATGTTCTAGGTTAGTTGAATGTGGCACTTCAATTCCTATGACAAATACTATCACATACATACAGAGCCTGGACATAAGAAATTGCACAACTCAATTTACATTTAATTTGAAATTTCGAGCCACAGTTTGCGTTAAAAAGTATTGGTTGTTCGGATAATACATATTCATTTAGATATACACGTAGTATAAAACGAAAATTATTCCCAACCAAAAAATCACCGAAAGAAAAATGCATGTGGGAGATACATTTTTCGTCAAAATTATAAAACCATTGCCATTTTATTGTGCGATTCGTGTGCCTTTATTGAACTCCTTTCTACAACACTTTCATGAACTTCCGAAAGCTCGTGTATTGTGATTAAAAATAATCAGAACAATCATTACTTCTCCAGATTTAATTAAATATATGGCTGCTTAGTGTATACAATGTCATAAGTCAAAAAAACACCCAGCACGATTAAAAAAAGGTGTGAACTTTGTAATGAAAGATTAAATCATCGACAAATTGCTAAAAACTTCAAGGTTCCACACTCAGCTATTGATCCAATAGTTCGGAAGCATCAAGAGACTTGGGCAATCTCCAATCTGCCAGGAGTCGGAGCTCCTCGCAAGAATATTGGCCTCTCGCGACGCTATATCCTGCACAAGATGACGAATCAGTCAATGACAACTTACATGCTACGGAAAGAACTGGACGGGAAAGTAGTTCACATATGTCAAAAAGCGGTTGCTAGAGAATTGCATCAAAGATATCTACAAGCCTTCACTCCTTGCAGGACTCCGCTTCTTACAACAAAATATGTGAAGAACCGCTTAACGTTTGTCAAAAATAATTATGACGAAGAAATTGAATTTCGAAAAGGGTTGTTAAGTCCCTCCCCCGATAAAAGCAAAACTTCTCGGATGAAGCGAAGTTCGTTATGATTGGATGTTTGGAGGATCCAATTTTTTTCAAGGTTTCAATAAAATCATCAACAAGTGGCAAAATGGAAACCACCAGCTTCAACGCAACGATCGTCTCTTCCGGAGGTTTTCAATGTACATGTGACATTTATGATGTGATTTCATTTCAAGTCTTCATGGATCTTTCCCTGCAAGATTCCCGAACAAGAAGTCCATGGGGTCCGTTCTGGTGATGGGTGATGATCGTTTATTGCACTTCTTACGAAACCTTTTTGCTCGAGAAATAACTGAAAAACTGCACGGAAAATAACAATAGTAGATCAGGAATGGACAGCCCGCAGGATTGAAACAAAATAAATGCAAAAAAAACATCAAAAATGTTCTGAAATTAATCTCATGTGACAGTATTTTGGTGTACCCTTAAAGTGAGGTGAAACAAGTTTATGGACAGAAGACAACTTTCATTTTACCATTTATTAGAGACACATAACTTTGAAACCTGCTCAAAAATACTTAGTTATCATTCACAAATTACTTTGGAGGTGTATCCTGTCGAATCATTGTCCCGTTGAAACGGCTATTCAGACCTTATAGATCCAGTTTCTCAGTAGATTTATAAATTAGTTTCTAAAATCGTACGATCCTAGGGCTTAAACGTAGTTCTTACAATTATTTCCCATTTCCCTGAACCATAAAATGCAAAATAACCCCATGCCATTTTTCTTCCACCCCCATATTTCAGGGGTTCATCAGGTTGGTGTTCATCATCGAGTAGCTGTTCCATTTTTCATCAAATATGGGTTACATTATAATGGCCATAAAGCTCTACCTTGCTTTCATTAGATCACAAGTCTTGTTTAAAAAATTATCATCGTGATCAAATTTGCATTTGTGAACAGCAACTATGATTTTATTGAAAAAACAGAGTGGGGAATAGGACGACACAAAGCTGGTTGCTAATTTAGTGATGCAAATGCATAACAATGATGGTAATAAATAAATGAACAGCAATGGTAGTCTTCATAGGCACGTTGGAGACTTCTTGAGTTAACAAAGAAGTCGGAAGGTGGTGCATCCGACGGCCGCCCACGTCAATTTCGACAATAACCGTGACCTGTTGAGATAATAGGAAAACACGTAAATAATTTGACAGTGGTAGGATTGCAAGCTGCCGAGAATCAATTAAAGATTCTGAGTTAACAGATTGGGCAATGCATCCTACACCTGGAATATGATCAAGATATTGGAATTTCCGTTTCAAGTCACGGCTTTAATTTTTGAGTACGGTTCGAGAACGGAAAACTACAGCCTTAAAAGGCTAGTGAGGAACGTTCGGGACAAATGCACCTACTTATCTCCAAAACGTATCCCCAATAATGGATTCCTTGAAGTCCGCATGACGATGGCGAGAAGAGAAGGTCGATGACAGGCCGCTCGGCTGCTGAGGCGCTGGACTGCAGTAGGTGGCACTGGCTCCCCATCAGGGTTGACTCCGTTGTACAGGAGACGAGAAGTAGCCGGGTGCTGAGCAGTCGCGGAGCGGAGCGAGACCGTAGTGGCGGCCGTCATCGTGCTTCAACCGTC
>JACJUY010008222.1:4841-27884 GCA_014220935.1 Platorchestia sp. MABIK | reverse complement strand
GGCACACTGCTCCGAACGTCCTCTAAAATTATAAATGATCATAACCAGATTCTTAAATTTAATATGCCTTAATACTAAATCCCCGATTAAGAAAGAAACGGATTTCTTCAACAGATTTGAAATGTCATATGGTCTTGCAAGGTTCGATCTTAAATCTTGGTGTGATTAGCCTTTCTTCAGTAAAGGCCTTGCGGAGAATTATCGCGATTTGCGTTCTGTCCGCTGAAATCTATTACTAATCGTTTTCTTATAGATATTTGCTCCTGCATCTCAAAGATATTTTTCAACTTCATTTCTCGTCACATACGAATTAGTTCTAACCTTACGTTACGTGTTCCATGAACTTCTTATTGAAATATTGCGGGATGCACCTGACTTCAGAATATTTTACTTTCTATCTTTCATTTCTTCACTATTTAACTGACGAATATCAACAAATTTACGTGCAAACAGTGAATTATTTACAAATTTGTACCAGGCATGGTTATATTGATTAATATATTGTTATATTGATTAAAACCTCAACACATCAAAGTCAATAACTATATTGCAGCTGACATGATGCTGTAAAATATTTTGATGCCGCTGTAAAGAACCCATCAAAGTTTCACTCAAGACTTAATCGACGTCGTATTAATTCGGGTACGTATTCTAGAAGTTAGTGAATAACAATTTTAAATTAATGCGTTCGAACGGTTGCGAAAGTTGAAATGCTTATGTACTAGTCAAATGTAGAAAGTCTGGACAGCATGAGTTGCGCTCCAGTTTAAAAATAAAATTTTAAATTCGTCTGAAGTAGGCTAATACATGACTGCATCCCACGTGGGCTGAAATAAAAACAATGGCTGTAAAACGCATTTATTTTTTTGTCTAGGATATTACAGTATTTCTGTCTCTTGTTCTTGAAAGCCATTGGTTACGAGTTGAATGAGTAAAAAACTTCCAATACCAATTACTACGCATTCATTTAATTCGTATTTATATGAATACTAATATTAAAATTGTTCGATTTTTGAGATAAAAAATTGAGCAATAACTATTAGTAATCGAAGTTCAAATTCTTGGCTAGTTTTATGGAAACGAACTAGAAGTGAAGAAAAAAGTCATTCAAAATTTATTCAAGCGTTATAATATAAATCCAAAAACATACAAATAAGGATAAAGAAACCTTTCTTTACTCTCAATTTACGAATAAAGTTGCACCCTGCAAAGTTGAAGACGTCCGACATTATAATTTGGAAATACAGTGGTACCTCGGGTTACGAATTTAATTCGCCCAGAGTGCCACCTCGTAACCCAAAAAATTCGTATCCCATGTAATTTTCCCATAAGAATGTTTTAAACACGATGTCACGAAACGAGGGTGCGGCTGGCGCCTCCCCGTATCCGTAGTGAGGAATTTAAACCTCATAGTAGAAGAGGAAAAAGGAAAATTCAGAGCAGAAGAAACACAGAAGGAGAAATGATAGAACAGGTGGAAAATAGAAATAGTGTCTGTTCTGCTCACCTACTCCAGTCCCTCAGATCAACACGGGAAAATTAAACTACTTTTGATGCATTTCATTACGTTTATTTATAATCTTAAATGAGAACACGTGATCGGCGTACATACCTCCATAACGTAAAAGAAACATCCAAGACGATATTGAGAATTTTCTCGAAACACAACCGTAGTGAAATTAATTCGCGCGCAACTCAATGACACAAACACAGCCGAGGCAAAATAGCAAGAATTACGCCCAACACAATCCTAGGTAATTGAGGCGCGCGCGAATAGGCACAAAGCACGTGATTACGAATCACAACACGGCCCCCATCACTTGCGTAGGACGAGGATAGAAAGCACTCGTATATCAATTTTCAAAACTTTTCCTAAACTCTTAGCATCAGTGCGATAGACTGCCACGCTCAGACGTTTTTTACACTTCCCCGATGCTGCGGTGTAGGTGGTAAGGCGATGACGCTTCAGCTTGGGGTACGCCATTTCTGCATCACTTCCATGCAGCCCCCAAGCCGTTGAACCTCCCAACCCTGGGAACAATGGGCATGTTCAGTAATTTATTCCCCTTAAGCCTTCATTCCCTGCATTTTGACGGCTAATAAGCAAATTGGATTGATTGCTTTGATTTACTCCCCTTTAATTACGGAACAATTTCACAAGATCCCCACTAGATTCCTATTGAACCTATTTATTTTTATCTGAATGCATAATGAAAAAAACACAAGGTCATATTAATTCAGAAGTATAGCATTTGAATGATCTACTTGACAGACAAAATGACGTGAATGATATTTATTGCCGGCTCTGGCTGCACGACTTGTTACAGACAAACGAGCTTTTCCCCCCCACACAACAGAATGTTAAAAAAAAACGCTCTCACTATTGTTAATTTGCTGTGCGCTAACTATATAATTCCCTTTAACATGAATTCCAACCCATATTCAAAATGAAAATCACAACACCCGTTTTGGGAACATAAATTGAATAAAATGCTGATGGCCCCAATCGTTTAGGAACAATTGTTAATATTCTGATTAATATCATTCCCTGAAATTCTACCACTTCCTAACACACAAAAATTTGCTCACCTCCCCTTTGTTGCTCTCTGGGCCTACATCTTGCAGAGGTACTACACTGAACAGTTGTGACGGTAAAGTGCAGGGCTTCCACGAGTGAGAAAGTTCCTACCCTAAAATTTTGTTCCAGATTACCCTAGAAATGCTTGAATTACCCTAAAATGTTAAATAAGCCCACTGCTGTTAGTGCATTAAAATGTTCAAGGTTTCTTTGTTTCTATGTGAAGAAATGACACAACAGCAGGGTTCATGCGAAATTTGAAAATGAAATTCTCTGACTTTGCGGAGTCAGATGTGTCACGATACGTGCAACATTTTATAAAGCTCGCTATTGTTTATCTTCTTTGTTTGATGACCTAATTACAAGCTGTTTAATATGCGTCAAGTATCGTCTACGATGCCAGGTGATTTACTCCTGAATAGCAGAGAGAAGCAAAGACATAGCTAGTAAGAGGAAATGAAAGGCAAAGTATCACTAGAAACATTTACTTATGGAACACAGCACAAACATAGATTCACAATTTTTGCTCAAACAAAATAGGGGAATTTACTTTTTTATTAACTTCTAATATCTATATTTTTCCCTAACCAACATTTCTCCCCGTAGAAAGTCGAAAACTGCTCAGCACATAGAAAATGCAATGAAATTTATACAATGTATTTCGCATGATCATCGCCAAGAGATAAACGCTAATCGCAAAAGAGTATCGAGCTAGATAACAATACTTAAGAGGGTAGTTCTCTCGTATTTTTTTGTGTTGTCAACAGAAAGACGGTAAATCACATAGAACTTATTGAATTAACCAGCTCAATTAGACAAACGCAAATGTATGTGTATCTGTTTATAAATATGTATCCTACCAATCATGCATTCACAAGATATGTATCCCCATATTGCTAGAGACTCAATGGATAATATCGTTTATATACTTTCTCATTATTTGAATTCACTTAATTTAATGTGACTTCAACTTAACTCTAAAAAGACGAGTTTCAGCCTCATTCATCTTTACCACACAGTAATGAGTTACAAGAATGTGGGACGAGGACCCAACTTGTGCATCCCACCAACCTCCACTCATTACAAAGTGATTTGACCAGTACATTTTTACATAATTAAAAAAATAATAACATCCATTGCAAACAACACGATTCCGTGATAACAACAACACTAAAAAGACAAGTTTCGGCCTCACTCAGATTTGCCACACTGTAGTGAGTAATAAGAATGTGGGACGCAGAGCCAACTTGTGCATCCCACCAGCCTCCACCCATTACAAAGGGATTTGACCAGTACATATTTGTATAATGAAAAAATAATAACATCCATTGCAAACAACACGATTCCGTGACAACAACAACACTAAAAAGACGAGTTTGAGCCTCACTCAGATTTACCTCAGTGTAGTGAGTTACAAGAATGTGGGACGAGTTCCCACCTTGTGCATCCCACCAACCTCCACCCATTACAAAGTGATTTGACAAGTACATATTTACATAATTAAAAAAATTAGTAACATCCATTGCAAACAACACGATTCCGTGACAACAATAACAACACGAACAACAAGTCCGATTGTATTAAAAAGTGTACCGCCAATTTACACAGACGAAAATAAGAGCTAGATAAGACAATATCAAGTTTCCTTTACGTGATGACAAATTTTAAGTTCAGCACAAGTAGCGCTGCTTTTGACTTTTTCTACGGAAGCAGTCAACTTAGAATCAATCGGCATTGAATCGGATGTTTCTCCTAAATTCTTAAGATAGTATATCATGTTCAATAGGCTACACATAGTCTCATTTTTTAGGGATGCTCTGTTATCAGTTTTGATTAGATATAATTTTCTGAAAAAACGCTCGACAGACGCATTGCTACATGGTAGTGCCAAAAGAGTAGAAACAACAACAGATAGGTTAGGAAAGCATGGAAGATCCGCAGCATTTTTAGACTTCGATATAATGTTCCAATACTCCTGACAGGACATATCAGTTGAAATTCCAGGCACTAAGCAATGTTTTCTACATTCCTCGTCTGTCTCATTCTTGTCGGCAAAAGTCAACAATTGCGGCAGAATGTCAAAAATTTTTGCGATTGACGGTGGTTGCAGCTGGATAGCGTTGGCAGGATTCAAGAACTGAATCTCATCATACAAAGGATCTTCAAGGGTAAACCTAGCTTGGATCTGTCTAACAGCTTCTATTAAAACGCTTTACAGTTCCGGTAAAATATCGCCAGTTCATCCGGTGTTGCACTGCTTTTCGTTTAGAGTTTCAGTGGCCGCGGCGCCAAGATATATATACTTTCATCATTCACCATAGACGCGGTGAAGAGAGCATCAGATGGTTGTAGTGCTGTGATTTCACACTGCCTCACGTAAGACACGCGCATGAAATCTGAACATGTACTTCTTATTAAGTCACACACATCCTTTTTGAGGCAGTATAGTGCAGGCAGTTCTGACTGAAAGTGCTTATTGAACTTATTAAAGCGGCTAAGACTGTATGAAAGAAACTCTAAATATGCCAAAGAACAGGAATCATTCAAGGTTTGTATGATTACATCATTAGTATTAGAGGGATCACTAAATGCTACTTCTGTGAAATATAATTTCAAAGCATCCCACTGCTTCAATAGACGGTTAACACACTGCTCGTGTCTGACCAGGCGCCAAAATTTCATGTGGTTCAATTCCTACAAAAGTTTGAAATTCTTGAAATCAAATCTGTCTCTTCGAGCTTAGATGGAAATGGGTTAACACATTACGGCAAAGATCCTCGATAGATTTAGGTAATTTTAGACAAGCATATGATGCACATAAATGAATTAAAAGGCACGAACATTTCACAACCTGAACACTTGGCAATTCTTTTTTAATAAAGAAGCAGCAGAACGTTTGGATCCCATCATAACGTTAGTCGTGTCAGAACAAAACCCTACAATGTTGCTCAATTTAATATTTTTCTCATTCAAACACTTTTTAAGTGTTGTAAACAAATCATTGGCTGTGCTATCTTGTATTTCAACAAGATCAACAAAGGAGCTCATAATTGCACCCTCACTCCAGTATTGCACGATGACTCAGAGCTGTTTAGCGGTGCTGCGATTAGTTGTTTCATCAATTATTACAGAAAATAAACGTTCATTAAGGACGACGACAAGATCACTAAGTAGATGTTTACCAAAACATTGTCTAATGATATTCGAAGCTCTTTGTTTCCCTAAGCTTACATTCTTTAACGCTTCATTATCTGGAAACATTTGTTTCAGCAGTTGCAGCAATGAGTCACCTAACGAAATAGGCGAATTAGGCTCAGAAAGAAATGCACATGTCCGCAATTCAATTTTTCTGGCTGACTTGTCAATTGGATCGTTTGACAAGATGAACGAAGTTAAAGTTCGAGTTTTCCTTCTCTGGATTGAGAGATTTTGATGGCGTGACTGTTTGCATGACGCATAATCTTCGGTTTACCACACGTAATGGTATTTGAGCATATGGTAGAGTGTGCCATAACCAGCCTCGAAACAGTGGTTCGCTTCTCCATCCATCCTTCCATTTCTGTGTGTAGGGCTTAACAGACGATGAAATTTTGCTTTTCTTACTTGGTGGTGTAGCCGCTTAATCGGACTAAGAATCCATTTAATAGTAGCAATTAAACTATACCGCAAGTAACCAAATCTTATCTGTTACCATGCAAAACTGCATGTGATGCACCTTGCACAGTTAATTGCTCTCGACTGAAACACAACTATCCGCAGTCGCGCATTGCCCGGCAAGGCTGCAACTGCTGCGATACAAACGCGCCTGATCGAAGCTTGAACAAGATTCGTTCGAGCTTCGATGATTCGTATTACGTTGCAACATCTTGGTTCGTTCAACGCTTCATTTTGGAAAACATGGTTAAATGGAATATTTCATGACCACAAGATCCTAAAAAAATGGCCAAGTGATTTTTCTCATGGCCACGGTGTTTAAAAAATGACCAAGTTTGTATAAGTTGATCATGAAATGGCCAATCTGGCAACCCTGAATTATGCTCCCGGAGTCAGCTCGGCTCGAGAAGTGTCGTTCTTTATACGGTATATAGTTATTCAATAAACGACGATGACCGATGTATTGGTGTAAATCTTGATACATTTACGAGTTTGTTAATGAAACGCTAGAAAATATAGATTTCGAAACATTATAGCAAGTTGTCATGATTTTAATTACTTCTAATAAACCAAGTTATTTTTTATTTTAGCAAATCTGGCAACATTATACTGAGGTGAATCACAGCTGCCAGCTGGGAGATATGTAGCGATGTGCAAAGTATTTTGGGCCTTATCGTAGAGCGCAATAAAGAATAAATTGAACGCAAGTTTGGTTGAGTTTTGCGTTTGTTTCAAATATGATTCTTATTGAACATTTTCATTAACGTTCCGGTTACGGTAGAGTACATCCACAATGTACCTCCTAAGGAACATTGTGGTACTTGGGAGAGCAAACTTGATATTGGTAATGAAAATAGGCAATACCCTATAATTTTGCTGTGCTACCCTGATTGAAGTCGAATTACCCTAAAAATCATGGAATTTTGCGTTACCCTAAACTCTACCCTAGACAGTGTCTGATTACCCTAAAATGGGGTATTCTAAAGTGGAACCACTGGTAAAGTGGGCCAGCTATTTTTTCCGTTAAATTTATATAGTCCCAGCTCAACTGACGCGCGATGTGGGCTGTGCGGAGTCCCTCGAAAATACGGCTTCTCCTATTGGCTCGCCCTTGCGGGTCATCTCTCTATGCTTACGTATCCCTCGTCTTCATTTAGTATTACTACGCACAGCCCTCTCAAAAACATTTTAGAGCCCCCAAAAAAAACATCGTTTCCTTTACTCGCAGAGACTGAAATTTAACCCTTTACTTTTCTATGCTATGTATTCATGTTGCAATCGGTTTTTTATGCATGCAGCCTCACGCACTAGCTCTACACATTGCTCCTGTCCCTCACATACAACTCCCTTCTCTTGGTGAGGTAAACCCCTATTTCCCTCTCTGCGGACTGCGGACGCGCCCGGCTTTGTTTCGCGCCTTTTGCTGCCTAGCTACGGATATATCTATATTACATATTTATCACGAATCATTACAACGAAATAATTCTTTCCTTCCGTCTATAAAAGCTCATTTTTCATTAATTTTTCTGTACACATATCCAGTATTGCACAGTACTCAAATCACAAAACACGTGTGAAAATCAAAAGAAATCACAAGCCTTGTGTGAAAGTCACAAAGAAATCGGAGGCGAATTCACTAAGCAATGCTATCGCGACGGCTGCTACTGAGAGAATAAACAAGCGAAGGGGTTAACAAAGGGGGGTCAGTTGAGGGGTGATGGGTATGCGTGGGAGGAACCCCGTGACTCTTTTGTGGGATGCTACCGTTCAGTTATTCCCGAGAAAAACGCGATCACGAAACGCGGCGTTAAGACTTGTCCACGAAAAACGGTCGCCTGGGAGGGAAATTTAAATTCGTAACCCAATACGAAGAAGTCACTTCGTAAACCAAAAAATTCGTAGAGGAAGGCATTCGTAACCCGAGGTACATTCGTAACCCGAGGAACGTTTAATAGTAATTCATTTACCCGCAAATACAGCACCTATTCTTACGCCCATGTTGAATTCTCATTTATGTTGAGTTCTCATCATTGAATTCACTGCTGCGGAAACTACTAGTTCTGTTTACAAACTACTAGTTCTGTTTTTACATGTAAAAATTATACAATTTCAGTTTAGGATTTACTAATCAAGCTTCTCACGAGGATTAGAGCAACGAACTGAAAGTGAAGCATTAAATTAATGAACGTTTGTTAATGCATTTGAGAGCATATCGAAGAAGGTACGAACAAACGTGTGTTTTATAGTTCACTTTTTGCGTACAAATAATTTTTCATCCTCGGGAAGTCAGCGGTCCCTCACATGACACTAAAAAAGTTTTTTTTACGAAGTGAACAAATTTTATGACACCCATTTCCACGTAGATATTAAATTCTCATATAATAGTACACCACAGAAAATTAATACTTCTATTTTTATTCAGGCGTAAATGGATATCAACCTATTAGTATTATCTATTCAAGTTTTTAACAGTGATTAAAATGAATATGAGCAAAAGAAAAAAATTATTCAACATTTGTTTAAACGTTACACCAAAAATCAAGGGACGTGCAAACAAACGCAAAAAATTCGTTTTTCATTTTCAGTTTGCGAGTAAATTGGCGCTCCCGTACATTTAATAATGTATGAAACTTGAGCTATGAGTTACCTTAGCATAAATTCCTTTTCAACAGAATGGTGTAAGGGATAAGTAGTCGTTCCCTTTTCTTGTCAAATAAAGCCATATGTTCTTTTAAACGAAGATTCGCAAATCTATTAAGCTCCGTTTTAGTTTGTAGTATAGTGTTTTTATCGGATTACCTGACTGTTATATGTGATCTAGAACACCAGTGTGGCGATTTTCAGTGATAGCGATTGGGTTGTCTTTTGGAGAGGCAGGTGGCAGCCAAGATCGTGCGAACTACTGGTCGCCTTGGCGAATGTGGTCTGCTCAACAAGGAAAAAATGTGCGCAAGATTCTCATTCAAAACATCACTGCGATGTCACTTTAACAATGCTCAAAAGCTGTGGCTTTGCCACGCCTCTATTTATTACAGGAAGCCCAAACTTCCAGCCAGGTTTGACCTTAATAACTCACCCAATAGAACCCAAACGAGTCTGCCATTGGAGTGTTCTATTTTTTTACTTTTAAATTTATTTTTTATTTCGGTAAATTTATACCTTTAAGCTAATTAGAAAACATAAGTTAATATTTCATCCGCATACTTATTAAAAATATTTTTCATTGATTTGCAAATGCATAACCTAAGTTGTTGCAGAGTACCGAGTATTGCCAATTTTCTTCGGTAACTGTATCATGTAAGGAAATTTTGAATCGTTTCTTGATCTCAAGTGCACACAAATTTCTGCAAGCTTTTCAGGATTATCAATCTGCAGTCCATTTTGGACGTTGTTCCGCGTAAAATCAAATGCAGAATATGACTGTTTAATTGAGCAGGAACTTGCTGGGCACACATGAAACTGTACAATGACCAACTTACTTAATGATTAAACTATACCTCCGTGAAGTTTAATTTCATTTCACATTACAGGCTACTGCATGATTACTATTTCTACAATAAGTCACAGGTGACTGTCCAGAACTATCTGAACTAGTCATTATAATAAAGAATTAGACATCACTCGAAGTGCGACTCGAATCGAAGTTAATTTGCGATTATTTTCAGCATTTTCAAATGCCGATAAAATTTATCTTCCTATCGGATCCACGTCTAAGTTTGATTGTAAGGTATTTCCACTAGCCCTAAGCACTTTAGAAAAGTTTTACTATTTTCACCTTTACCTCTCACCGTAGGACTCCTGTACCTCACCCATCTGTCTCAGAGCTGTTTTGCAGATGCCACCAAAGCGTAAGGAGTTTTTCTGTGGTATCTTCAAGTGTCCAAGTGAAAAAGGAAATCATGCGAACTTGGAAGTAAATAGCTAAACACTGATATTCGTATCCAATTTTTGCAATACTTCACAGGTTATTATTCGGTAAATCAGTAATGTTATACTTTCCCGAATGACTTTACCACGGAACATTTTCATAGTGCATCGTATAGTAGCACATGAACGTAAATTTTAGAATATAAAATGAATTCGCGTGTTAAATAGCGAGCCACTTCAAACCCTCTAGTGCTCTCATTCAAGGACTCTAGTATATACAATACAAATGTGCTACTACGCAAAGCGTCGTTCTCCATCATAAACCATGTGTGAGTCATAGGTATGGATGGAATGATTAACTGAATACTCCATATTCTGGACAAAGTTTTCCCTTTTACGAATTTGTTGCTATGTGCTGTGATGAAAAAAAAATGAGCAAGGAGTTCAGCCTGATGATAATTCTCTCAAGAGAAATTTTGAGTTTCCATTCTGGTAGAAAGGTTATAATGATGCTTGACTACGTTTTCATCGAACATAATGAGGTTGAACCAAAAATTATTATTGTAGCTTATATCATCGTAGTATTGAGGTAAAAACACATATTGATATCAAATGTGTATGATAAACAGATAACTTTGGAAAAAAAGAAATACATCCGTATTTGCAGGTTCACCATCTGCGTACGACATGCATTGTGTTAAGACCTATCATCGTTTGGATCTTATATCAATTAGAAACTTTTAAATTTTTGTACAGAGCATGGCCCAGCATGGACAAGCATAACCCTACTGACGACGAGCAAGTTCTTCAGCACGATCAGCTTCCTAGTGGTTTACCTGATGATGGGGGAGCTGTACCCCACATCTCACTGCGGCAGGGGAGTGGGCTTCGCCTCTCTGTTTGCTTCAGTAGTTGGCACTGCTGCGCCCTACATCGCCGACAGTGTAAGTAGAGTTTATGCTTGAAGTGATATTCGTACGTTCCCTTGGATTTCTACATGATGCTAAGTTTTCCGTAAAATTTAGAAATTTATACACCGGATAAACAACTACGCAAATTGGCTTGATGATGTATACATTCTGATTTTTTATTTGTTTTAGTGGACTTTGAAGACTTACTCAAAATTTTAATTCTAATATAAACATAAAAAAGGCCATTATATTCGTTTGAGTACGCATCAAAACTTAACTATATCGTCCTTTGCATGAGTACC
This sequence comes from Platorchestia sp. MABIK, assembly GCA_014220935.1. Classification (NCBI taxonomy): domain Eukaryota; kingdom Metazoa; phylum Arthropoda; class Malacostraca; order Amphipoda; family Talitridae; genus Platorchestia; species Platorchestia sp. MABIK. The sequence goes on along the minus strand of JACJUY010008222.1, from coordinate 16,572 downwards.
AACACTGATATGCTCTGATTTTGACAGAAGATTTTACGCTTACGATTTCCTTTATTACAGTATGCAGGATGACCGGTATTTTGTTGAACACACTTGAATGTAAGATTGCGACCGTTGAAATAAACACTTTTTACTCAATAACGGTGTGGTCAAACACGCTTCGTTAAAAAGTTACAACGACTTGAAATTTTCACATAGCCAGCACGGTCTCCATATATTGCGCCTTAGATTTCTACTTCTGGGGACATTTGAAGAGTTTGGAGTACGAAACCCCTATTCAAGCGAACGAAGATTCCTTCTGACCAGGACGATTTTAAAATTTAGTATGTAAAGACAACACGAGAAAAATTTAATTCAAAAGTTCAAAATAATACTTTGCTCAATAAGTTCAGAATGCGTTATATAACTACTGAGTGCTATTTTACTTTATCTATATTGAACTCAATTCAACACATTTAACAAGCAATTTTTTATATTAATTCTTTTTAATGACTTTTTCCAACAAATTTAAGACTTTCTGATTACGGGGATACTCAAAACCTTATACTTTTTAAACGAGGATGTTCAAACAACCGTGGCCTTAACGCTCAAATTTCTAGACGAAAATCGAGTGTTCGAGCTCCACTGAACGAGTCTCGTGTTTCTTCTCGGGGTGAAAGAAGAAAGTTAAACAATATCCTCTCATCTGGTCTTGATATTCAAAATAAACACGAGCTCAATTGAGGTTAGCAGTAAGTGAGTCCTACCGTAAGTAGTCAAAGACTTGAAAATGCAACGTATATCGTAATGTTCACTGTATGTCAATTTGGTAAGAAACATTAGAAACATTATTCAAATAATATCGTTATAAAACATAATGAATAAATGCACTCCTACACCGCACGTACTCAGTTGCCACCCTAGTTTCATGTTGGTTTTTAGATATCGATATATCACTCACACACTCCTTAAGCAATTCAATGTATTTAGAAGCGCATTTAATGAGAGCTCTGTACCAGGAGAGATGATGGTGACAACCCCTATAGTCTGACAAAATACGATAGTGCTACCGAAACCGATTACGAAATCCATCAGGAAACAACCACCTATTAGATTGTTCCGTATTTGCATCGTGCGTCTTATAATACGACATACCTGTAATATGGCATGGTTGACACACCGCAGTACCTCGTATCTTTCCGACCTTTGAACCCCGAACTATCAATTTCATAAAAATAATCTCAAATTTATGCAGTGAAATTGGTTTAAAAACACTATAGCCGCTAGTTAGAGTTACTATAACTTTTTGAAAAGTAATTTATGGCAAAATTAATTTCGCAAATTGGTTTCATTGTCGGTATGTCTAATGTTGAGTTACAGCAAAAACAAGATACGAGAAGCAAAGCGATTCCATGAGCAACTTCTAGTGGATGACTGCACCTCTAACCTTTATTCTACAGTTGAAAAATGTTCATAGAAGTATTAACACCGACTGGCCGTGTTATATTAGAAGTATAGTATAGTAGAAGTAGGTATAGTATAGTAGAACTTGTAGAACAGAACGTTTCTTTTTTTTCGCCTTTGCCATAGAATGGACAAGTAGTCATGCAGTGCGATTTTTCCATGGATTTATAAGTTAAAGTATGAGTTTATTTACTTCTTCTTGTGTCTTTTCTTAGAAAAGTAGTTGATTGTATTAATGGCATTTGTACAAAATTCCTTACTTTTGTGCAGTCTAGAAGATGGTATGGTTTGCCCTTCGTCATCTTAACAGCTTTGGGCCTATGCGGGGTAGCACTGTCCTCATTTCTGCCGGAGACGTTAAACGAGCCAATTCCGCAAAACCTTCAGGAAGCCGAAAAACACCTGCCTGATAAAAGATATTTTTCTTATGAGTAAGTATCGAGAATTTGACGAGTTTAAATTGTTTTAATGTAAAATTCGATCAAATTGTCGTACAAAATCTTTTAGTTACTGACTATGAGCGATTGTTTCTAAATACTAATGGTTCTATCCATTGATTACTATTTTTGGAATTTCCTGCTTCAAGTTATTGAAAGTAATCATAAAATTGTTTAGTAATAGATATTATCTCAGCTTCTTTTGAACTCAAGTCAATTTAATAATTTAGTAGAATGAGCAGAATGCACAATCAGGATCGAGGAAGTGGACTGTGTGTTTTTATACGCGTTACAGATTTCAAAAATCTCAATTGACGTATTTTTTGGTCCCAAATGACCTTTTAATGTTTAATTAGAATCATTTTAATGAGTCACGTGAGTCGCGATCACTTATAATGTACGATTTGGTTTTCGTATCTTGCTGATTTGCGTTAACCAGGCAATCTCGGATTGGAGGAATGGCACACCTCCACACGAACATAAAAATGATATTGCCATTTGCGCAAGTATAACATAAATACAGTATTAACAAAATAACACACCTCTCCTATAGAAATAACAATTATTGCGGATATTCACGACGTACGGGTGACAAACAGACTTACAACTCCACACCCATTTTCTTGTGGGTTTTCTTGGTTCTTGAGGCAGGACCTGTTCGCTAATTAAGTTTGGGACATAACGCGATCGAATAATTTTACCAAACTGTCCTCACAAATTGTATCATATCACACAATCGCTAAGCAGAGAACTCGCAATCACAAATTAGTCCACATTAATTACCATACGAAATCCTAACATTATCCGGCCGATGTACTTCCTCAATTACAAATGTTAGCTACTGAAATGTGAAATTAGAGAACGGTAGGCTTTGACACATTTATGCGTTAGCATGTGAGACCAACACATTCAAATACAATAACAAGTCTCACATAATTGCATCCTATGCACAATAATTCAACTTTCTCTCCCCCATTTCCAACATTCTAATGTTTAATTTGGATGCTCGTTCTGCTCATTTTTTGTTCTGATATCGTTTCTCGATTTTGACCACAATACGACAAATTTTCCGAATTATATTTTCTCTTACAACGACGGTACTATAAGCAAAGGAAAGAAAAAGGGCCTTTTACTTGTAAGAATGCATTCTATTTAATATCTTCGCATCGCTTTTGAATACAGATTCATAGGAATCTTCATTTCATCTTTCTGTCATGATATACTTGAGACTATACCTTCATTGTGCTCAAAATTTTCGATCAGTTCGGTATAATAGAAATTATATTTATTCAGACGGATCGAACTCACCAAGACCCAAGTCAGCATCGTCGAACTACTGCCGTTAATTAAGCTTAAAAGTTGCAGTATTTGAGCGAGACCATTTGGTGAAAAAGTTACACTGGTTAATTTCCTTCTATGTATTTTAATCTCAGTCTATAATCAATATCTGTTCACTTATTTTATTGATTATGAAGCTATTTACCTATACATTATGAAATCGCGTTTTCATACCATCGAATTTTAATCTTGACTTTTTTTATTTAATTAGACAAAAATATTAATAAATAAAGGCCGAACGGGACTTCTTCTTACTACTTATGTACGCACGATGTTGTTTCTATGCTGTAATTTTTAATTTTACGCACTTCCGTGCAACGATAATTTCATCGGTGTACACGTACCTTTTTACCATCTTAGGAGAAATTTCGCGCTACTCTTCCTTTATGTGTTGGAAATTTTTTTCAAGTAAAATTTTTCTTCATCACGATTAACGAGGTCCAATAAGCAAGCATGTTGTGACAGGTAGAATCCCCGCATATGTCCAAGTTTTTCCCCCGAGCTGAAGAGACCTACTCTTATTTAGCTCTTGCTTTTCTTCTACAATTTATGAGATATTTTGATGTCCAGGTCGATAGCTAGACGATAGAGGCACAAACAGACGAGATGACCCCTCGCACAATGCCCTGCCCACATAGCTCTCTTCACACAAAACCTCCCCATCGTTTTTTCGAAAACGTTTAGATTTCTTATAACAGAGATTTTCTGCACCTGTAACCATCGCACCCGTAACCTTGACCCTTCTGTTGAGTTCAATTTCCCTATGCAATGTTATTTTTTCTATTTTCATATCATTCGTCACAAATGCACCAAAAATTAGGCTTTGACTCAGAAAGCAGAAACCTGATAGTATAACCGATGTGGAACAGAATTTTTAACTTAAATGAATTTGGTATGTAAATATTTAATTTACTCATGTGAAATAAAAGAATAATTCAATTTGTCATGTACCAAAAATTTAAATAGCAATGCTTCAATTTTTAAATCAAAATCATAGCCAGGGCAAAGTTGTGCTCGGAATTGCGGATTTTAGTCTCTGTTCATTTTAAAACAAAACCCGTTTTAAATAATCATCTTAGCTCATTTCCTTTATCCCTAGTCAATAAGTAATGTCATACCTTTTTAATTTTTTTCTTCAAGTTGTTTTCTTTTTGTATTTAACAGATGACTTTTGTTCGAATTTGTATTGCTGATGATGAGCGAAGGCTCGAAACGTCCATTTTTTTACGAGTCTTTTACAGCCTCGAGAATACATTTTAATGAAAAATGTTTTATACTATTTTCATGGTTCTCTCTTTTTTATTGAAAAACCTAGATCTTTTACGTATTTTACTTTTTTGAAGTATTAGGTAAAGACTCAAACACTCACATTCACTCGTAAATGAAAACAAACAAAGAATTATGCAGAAGTATGAAGCAAAACACAGTTCATTGATACTATGTATTATTTTCACTTAGATTGCGCTTGTGACAAAATTAGAAACAACCCGGTCAGTTCTTTCGAAAATTCCTAAATTTTTTTTTTGATGAACTGATGGAGTTTAGTACGACGTACAAACAAAACTGCTGTCTACTATTGCATACATAAAAAATAAATATTCACTTCAAAGGGACCCGTGCAATTTTTTCTTTCTGACATGAATGTCGTGATCATAAAACCATTTTTTGTGTCCACTAGCGTGTCGATTTAAATACTCAGATCGAATAATACTGTTCCTTCTTTTGGATGCAAACAGCTTATGAATAGAGTTCGTGTGCTTGACTGCCGCTTTCATGCTAGTAGTAGGACAGCAAGGGGACAATTTTCTCTTCTAGAAATATCTTAGATTATCGCTAAAAAATTCTGCACTCAAATTTTTACAGTTTGTGGTAATTCTCTTTAACTCTGTAGAAAGTTAGAACTTTCATAATATTTGTTCAATGGAGTTAAACAGTTATACAGGTTATTGTATAACTATTTCTGATCGCGAAAGGCAACAATCAAATTTATAACGAATGTTGCAGCTTCCTCAATGTTGTTTATAGTTCGTAGTTTTCCCATGATTAAAAAAAATGCTCAAAATGCTCTTGGACTAATACCTTTACTATCATTTAAAATTGGGAATAATTTTCACGAGCACAATGATGACTCCAATTATTTAAAAAAAATTAACCGTTGAAAAAAATGACCTTTTCTCAAAATTGCATGGCGAACCATTTTCTTTCAATTGACCGTGATGCCAAGAGAACGAAAACTTTATAAACAATATTCAACATTCGACATTCGAGTGTTTAGTGTTCACGAATCTGTTCACGCCGAGACATGGTGTTAAAACCGTGACACATTTTTCTAATGGAAAAAAATGGTGGATAGGCCTATAATTATGGGCATTTCTTCACATTCATTCGAGTTAGATCGTATCGTAAGGATAGCGGTCGCAGCGGGTAGCGTTGCAGACGAACCACGACTTTTGTTTCGTGTCTGGTTATCCATTTAGAAGAACTACCAGATTTGGATTGACGCAGGAGGCTGAGTTTTCGAATAGTAATTTGGAAGTCTATTTAACAAAACAGCTATTTGTCTGACATTCGTTTCTTTTCAATTTTGACATTTCTCAGAAACGGTAATGTTACTAACCGGGTATCGAGATTAGAATTGAAACCTCAAAGTTTTGGAAACTGAGGAGGGTGTGAAATATTTGGTTTTCGTGATTTTACTAGTCCCTGCCAAGTATCAGAGGTCACGATTCGCGTATTTTAAACCCTGTATTTAAATATACTGTCTATTTATGTAATTAGAAATATTTTAATTAGGATGTTCAACTGTTTCCCCTCAAATATTGAAAAATTCATGAATATGCGATTTGTTCTCGACAGAGGTGAAAGATTTTGGGAATGTGCATCGTCTCGAAACTCTACGAAGACAACTCGAATTACTCAAATTGCCCCTGCTTCTGACACCGGCGGGAGTGAGAATCCAGCTTTCGTGCCTCACTGAAAATCTTAAGTACTGTTGCTCATAGTCTTTTAGTGGCTTCGTTTGGTGTTTGCGTCACGCATCTTTTATTCATGTCCTGAGTTGAGACGTAAGATCAGTTTTACTCGATAGAAGGATCAAATCAGATGAGCTATTAGGAATTAAAACAGATTCTCTTCCTTCCAAAATATATTCTGAGGATTTTAGAATGAGAATGGAATAACTTTAATTTCTAACGTGAATATCTAATCAGGCTAACGTCGAGACTATCTACTATTCCAAAAGCGTAAAATCTAATATCAGAAACCATTGCAGTCTCCCCGGCTATGTATTTCGGGTTATTCCACCGTGGCAAATCAAATTGTCTCTCAATTTCATAAGTTTTAAATTATGTTTCCTCCATCCAGTGTAAAAAAAACACTTGCGTGCCTTGGCACTCGTCCCCGCGTACATAACAGGGAGAATTTATTATCATGTAGGAACAGTTGTGGATTGATATTTTACCTTCAAGCCATGCGCTAAAAATTGTAAAGCATTTTTTAACCCACATCAACGGATTTTTGTTAATTTTTTTCGCGTGAACATTTCAGAAAATAGTTTTTTCAGTGAATTTCATTGTATATTTACGTGGTAATCTCTCAAAATTGTATTCTTGCGTGCTTTATTTATGTACTACTCAGTTCAAGTTAATTTACAGTACTCATCATTGTTCCATCGGAAGTGTCTTAATTATTCACCTCACCGGAAACTTAATAATTTTGCCCAAGCGACGATATGAACTAGTGTGTTAAACATCTTTTATTCCTGAAGTATTTTTCAGATAAGTACTGATGGGCTACATGTACCAATAAATAAACGTTTGAAGCTTTAGGCTGCCTACACACGGAGCGTTTTTTGGACGCGCGTCTTTAACGACGCGCGTCATAAAATACGCCGCTACCTACACAAGGGGCGTTGTTTTCCGGTTCAGTCGGCAGTGCAGCGACAGCAGGTGAGGAAAAAAGACTTGTGTATTATTTATCGGAATGGAAATACGTGAGGAAATTACAGATGTTTTGATTGCATACTCAGCGTACAGAACACTCTACAATAGAAAGAAGAGGAGAATGTGGATACACCCATTGCTAGCTGTTAATACCAGATATTTCTCCAATTTATTTACTGAACTAAACAAGTTCTTCAACTTTTTCCGAATGTCCAAAGATTCGTATGATGAACTAATGAATCACCTACAACCATCGTTGGAGAAAAAGGACACCAATGTGAGACCAGCATAAGACCTACTGCAAGACTGAATATGATGTGATGCAAATCTGAAAACAGGTTGCTTCATCAATATAAATAAATACACTGACAATAATATTCACCTCTATATAGTCTCTACACATGAATTTTTCAGCAATTGGATCTATATTTCACTAAATAAAAATCGAATTACGAGTAAAATGTTTTCGAACACAAAATAGTCCTATGAAAATGAAAATGAGCGAGTACATAAATACAACGCGACGCTCCGTCTGTAGGTCTCGTAGCAAATGCACACCCGCCACTTGCTGAGCAGTGCAAACAACGCCTGAACTTAGCAGGATGACGCCCTACGCTTCAGCGTCACAATGACGGTCGTCTTCTTGACACCTTGTGCTCGCCATAGCCGTGTGTGTATAGGACCTGACTCCGTGCGGGGAGACCCGGGTTCGAGTCTCGGCGCTGGTGGCGATTTTCTCTGTTGGGTATAGGAGAAAAATTCTAAGCACAATACCCCTCTCTACCCAGGTGTCTGAAATGGGTACCGGTCTTTGACCGGAGGAAAGCGTCATGGCGTCCTGGTGTTAGTTCTAAGGCATTTGAAAAACCAATGTAAAAGGTGATATGTATCATGCTTCAATTGGAAATAAAGCATCCGTAGATGCCGATGTTGTTGTTGTGTGCACGACAGCATCTGCTAGCACAGTCAGCTAAAACTGACCGTCGTAAATGACGCGCGTCGAAAAACCCTCCGTGCGTAGGCAGCCCTAATGCTGCATGGAAAGTTCTTCATCACCATGTTGCGCACATAATAGAAAAACTCTTTCCCAGTAGTGCACGTTAATTTAAAACGCCAAAATAAGGCTGCCTACACACGGAGCGTTTTTTCGACGCGTGTCATTTAGGACGCGCGTCGAAAACGACGGTCAGTTTTAGCTGACTGTGCTAGCACATGCTGTCCTACACACGGCGCGTCAAGAAGATGACCGTCATTTTGACGCTGAAGCGTCGGGCGTCATCCTGCTAAGTTCAGGCGTTGTTTGCACTGCGCAGTATGTGGCGGGTGTGCATTTCCCACGAGACCTTCAGACGGAGCATCGCGTTGTAATTTTGTAATCGCTCGTTTTCATTATCATACTACTATTTTCTGTTCGAAAACATTTTAATTTGATTTTTATTTAGTGAAATACAGATCAAATTACTGAGAAATTCTTGTGTAGAGACTATATAGAAGTGAATATTATTATCAGTGCTTTTATTTATATTGATGAAGTAACCCGTTTTCAGATTTGCATATCATATTCCCAGCTTTTCAGTAGGTTTTATTGCTTGTCTCATTTTGGTGTCCTCTTTTTCTAACGATGGTTGTAGGTGGTTCAGCAGATCATACGAATCTTTGGACATTCGGAAATAGTTGAAAAACTTATCTAGTTCAGTAAATAAATTGGAGAAATATCTGGTATCAACAGCTAGCAATTTGAGTATCCACACTCCCCTCTTCTTTCTCTTGTAGAGTGATCTGTACGCTGAGTATGTAATCGAAACATCTGGAATTTCCTCACGGATTTCCATTCCGACAAATAATACACAAGTCTTTTTTCCTCAACTGCTGTCGCTGCACTGCCAACTGAACCGGAAAACAACGCCCCGAGTGTAGGTAGCGGCGTCTTTTATGACGCGCGTCGTAAAAGCCGCGCGTCGAAAAAACGCTCCGTGTGTAGGCAGCCTAACGTGGAAGGGGGGACGAATATGAAGGATCTAAATATCATGCTAAACCGTATTTAACTGGAAGAGATCACATCAACCTGAAAGTAAATCATGTCATATCAATAGCGTATCTACTCTTCCCAATGACATCTTTTTATTTTTCACATTTTGCTTTACTTCTGTTTTCACTATTATTTTCCAGAATTTTTTTTATTTATTTCTATTTAAAAGTGAGCAAAATGAAAAATGAACCGTTTTGACATATTTCAGGCTGGCAAAGCGGAAAATGAATAAGGAATGAATAAGGAAAAAATACTTGAACACCATAGAATTACTTATTTGGAGTGTACGAGCATATGGCGAATAACAACCAACCATTTTGTCATGGATCATTTTAGGAGTTTTTTTTTGTGCTACTGTTGCCTCGTTAGTTGTAGAGTTCATATTTCACACGATCTGATTTACGTTGTTCATTTCAATAACATATATGGTATCTACTGCCACCAGCATCCAAAGATATAAATCATAAAGATATATTATTTAATACTCTTAATCCGTAATATGATTAAATAATTCATTTCGGTGAACGTGATTAATATTATTTTTGAAAAGCGTGTCGAGGACATTGAAGAAGCCGTACTCTCAAGGCAATCAGCTATCCGTGCAACTACAGTATCATCTCCTGAATATCGCCCCTTTTTTCCATTCCTCGTTCTCACTCTTCGATCTTAACTCATCAAAACATGAAAGGGCACTTATTCCTCTATTGAAGCTGATGAACACTAACATTTATGTGTCACTAAAGCTGTCGAAATAGAAGCTTGATTAGACATGATAGTAATTATGCACACTTAACTTACAAGTCCATTTTGGCCGTCAGTGCTGTGATCACGGAGAGGCTGATAGTATTTTTGACAAATATTTACATTAAATGCAATCGAGCTAAGATTGGTAATCCAACCCTTATCGCGAAGCCAGCCTCCACCGTTCTGACGTGCTTGGAGCAGCTTGGCTTTCTGTCGGGGCTCCACGCATGTGAAAGTTCCTACCCTAAAACTCTGTTCAAGATTACCCTAGAAATGCGTTAGTTAACCTAAAATATCAAATAAGTCCACTTCTGATATCGGATTAAAATATTCAAGGTTTTTACGTTGATACGTGCGCTGTACTGGAGTTTGGGAAACACCCCTGCTCATCTTAGGAGTAATATGCACACAATTCAATTTCTCTTTTCAACAAATAGTTCCAATATCAGGAAGTATTGGTTTAATGCTTTTGAGAGTTTTCATTGCAAAAATTTGAAAATATTGGAGTCTGAAGGAATAAAAATAAACTTCCAAAATAACGGGTATCAATTTATGGGAACCATTTCAAGGTTGATTGCTCACAAGTTTGAGTTGTTTTACGGCAAGTTCCGCAGCTTTTCGCATATGCAGGTTTTGCAATGGCACTAAAGAACTCTGTAAAAAACGCTTAAATAGAAATTCTTTTTATTGAGAACTCCTGAATCTCATAATAAAATTGGTTAGACAACAAAGAGCTGAGCACTGTATTTGGCCTTAAAAGTATTTGTCCCTTAAATGCGCTGAAACATTTTCACATATGTTGAAATTCATCATCAGACCTGGCTCATGACATTTGAACTCAAGGTTTTGGGCTGGATATAGTGGATGCTGTCATTGATCACTGCCTAAAAGAATAGGCAGTTTTTTTAGTATATTTCAATGAAAGTTAATCACTTTCCTTACTCTGGAATTGATTTGAAGAATGAACCAGTTGGCTTGAGTATTGCGAGAGGTAGAATTATTATTAGGCAAACAGCTTTACAATCTCGCAGTTTGATCAAGTTACTACCTCTATTAGTTGCAAAAAATTCCGAAACTGATAAGAAATAGAACAATTTAATTGATTTCATGGAAGTGTTAGATTTCATTTGTGCACCATTTCTAAATGTGGGGCAATTCTTACACATTGAAAATTTAATCGAGTTTTAAGAAGAATTTTTACTCTGTACCCATCGGTCAATGTAAAACCAAACGCACATTTTCAATTCACTATGGCTCGCAGTTCAGAAAGCTTGGCCCTTTGATAAATCAATCTACTCTTCGGTATGAAAGAAAGTACAGCTACTTGAAGAGTACTACGGATCATTCAAAAGCTGACTGAAATCCTGCTAAAACATTGGCATACCGTCACCAATATATGCAATGCCTTTATAATATTTCAGACGATTCTTTGATGCAAAAACCGTTTCAGAAATCATGCTACAAAATTGAAACATCTGAGTTGAATGAAAATATTAAAATCCTCCTTGAGCAAGAAGTGAAAGTGTCCGACGTCATTACTTTAAGAGACTGCGGCTCACTTTGGTGCAACATATTCCAGAGGTTTAGCTCTAATAATTGGTTCCGAGGAGATCGAATTTGGGTATTCATAGAATATCATCTATAGATAAATACTAATGTTTTGCTTCTTGCAAATCCTAATTATGAATAAGGAGGTTACATCACTAAACCAGGAGGTTTAGTGATGTCGAGGAGGTTACATCACTAAACCAGGCAGATAATTTCTTCATGGTGTCGTTTGATATTGAGAGCCTTTTTAC
>JACJUY010008220.1:0-13598 GCA_014220935.1 Platorchestia sp. MABIK | reverse complement strand
TTCTTAGCGTTGTTTCCTTTTTTTCTTTGGTCGGAGACCATAGACAGTTATACGGAAGAGTATAACACTGCCTCAGGGGGATACAACTAATGTATCTATGTGAATTAGCACTCCCAGGGGGAAATGTGTGAGGACCCGAGCTGAAAGTTAGGTAGGCCTTATTTTCGTTGAAATAAAAAATTTTTTTTTGTCATGCCAAGGACCACATTTTTTTGGTTCACTGCTGTCCTGTTTTTCAGCACCTACTACTTTCTTCTCCAACTTTTGTCTTGTTTCATGAACTTGTTTGTCAACTTACTGTTTTTATGCCCTTTCTGCATAGATTCCGCATTTCCTTATCTCCAAACTAAATGGTGCCTTCCTCCTTCCTCTCTTCGGAATGCGTTTTTTTTAGCGGTTAACCTAATAATTAATCTAATCTAATCCCTTGTGTTGGTAGAGTTGCTGAACTTGCGTTCATTCATACACATGGTTATGAAAGTAAATTTTTTTTATTGAAAATGTACCTGGAATTTATTCATCGATGACTGAGTTAATAAAAGCGCATACGGGCTTTCCTGGACACTTTTTAGCTAATTCTGTTTCAAATTTCCTCAAAAATTCCACATAATTAGCTCCTGTGACAGTTTTTCGACCTTCTGAAAAGTCTACAAGCATAACCTTTACGTGGACTTGTTGGCACTCGGGACATGGGAGCATTTCGCGCATTTTTTGATTTGCCACCGTACATAGATTTATAGGGTTGTCGATACATTGAATGTTGTGTTCATTGGGTGCATGGTGACCAAGAGTATGTGCAGGTCCCACGTATAGTGACCAAGAGTGTGTGCAGGCACGTTGTTTACTGGTGCACACGATTTTTAACTGATAATGTATCTGGTATTCGCACATCAGTGCTTGAGGTAGTCGAAGAATTTATAGGGTTGTTGACACAATGGATTTTGGATTAAGTGGTGCACATACTGACCAAGAGTATGTGCAGGCTCCACGCATGATGTTCGACGCGAGGGTGTCCGAGTGGGGGCTGTCACACGTGCGTCGACATGACCTCCACCAGGCCGACATTGCGCCCCTCATGGCCGCCATCATCAACATAGCCGTGCCTGTCAACAGTGTGGTGAGTCTGCACGGCTCACATGACATGCTCTGAGACAGTGGTTCTTNTTGGCGCGAACCCACCAACCATTTAACTGGTATTTCTGAATGGTAAACTAAACACAACGGGTGCTCGTAGGAAAAACCGGCATAAGAATATGTATCCAAACATTCCCTCAGCTATTCGGCCTGCCTTACACTCTGAAGAAGTTCCCGTTACAGTTTTCAAAGACTTTCCTTCATTGGACGATTAAGACATTGGACATGATACAAGCGAACAAGGCAGTTGTGACAGTGAATTGGCAGTAAAGTGTTCACAGTCGGAGAACTCTTCTTCAGATACTGAACCTTTCCCCGTCCCCAAGCCTCTTCCCCAGGCTGGACTGAATGATTTAGTGCGGGATTTAGGTCTTTCAAAGTGAGAAGCAGAGCTTTTGGCATCAAGATTACAACACAGAAATCTTGTTGATTACCCTGTTAAACTATGTTATTTCGGAAAGCGTGACTAGCATTTTGTGACCTTCTTTTCAGACGACAGATAGGTTGTTTACTGCCACTACATCCCAGGGTTTCTCAAAGAACTGGGTGTACCTTAATATAGTCCTGCTGAAGTAAAACTCTTTTTAGACAGTTCAAAAGCACTCTAAAGTATGTTCTTCTACATAATGACAATATTTATGGAGCAGTTCCTGTTGGTCACTCAGTGCATTTTCAGGGAGACTATGATGATATGAGAATGGTCATGGACTTATTGAAGTATCATGAGCACAATTGGATCATTTGTGTAGACTTAAAGATGTTCAACTTTTTATTTGGACAACAGAATGGTTTCACCAAGTTTTCACGTTTTTTCTGTATGTGGGACAGATGAGCACGAGACAGACATTGGGTCCAGAAGGACTGGCTTATTCGTGACACCCTTGAAGCAGGTATGTTAAATATCATACAAGACCCAATTGTAAGCAAAGATAAGATCATCTTTCCTCCTCTTCGCGTCAAATTTAGTTTGATGAAGCAATTTGTCATGGCATTGGAAACCGAAGGTGAATTTTTCGAACACCTCATCACAGCTTTACCAGGGTTATCATTTGAGTACATCAAAGCAGGCGTGTTTGATGGCCCACAGATTCGAACCCTAATTCGTGATGATCAGTTTGTTGCCAAGATGACCGCTTTAAAAAAGGCAGCATTGGTTATCCTTTGTGGCAGTCGTTCAAAACTTCCTTGGAAACAATAACGCGGAGAACTTCAGTGAACTTGTTAACAGAATGCTCCTCGCTTTTAGTGATCTCGAGTGCAACATGAGCATCAAGCTTCATTTTGTGAACAGCCTCCTTGATAAGTTCTCTGAAAACCTGGGGCTGTGAGTGACGAACAAGGAGAACGATTCCACCAAGACCTGAAGGTGATGGAAGAACGCTAGTTATCAAGGGCGCTGGGGCAAAAGTATGATGGCTGACTAGTGCTGGATCATTAAACAAGATAGCTCAGATGAAGTGTACAAACGAAAAAGTTAAAAACGCAAATTCCTGCCTGAATAAAATACACACACAAATTGATAAGCTTTCATCAGCTGTGGGGATGTTATGAAGGATGCCAATCTAACTTTAGGAGAAAGTTTGATGTTTTCTAAGAAACGCTATTAGAAAAAACCGAAGAAGTCACAACCAACAATAGTGTAATTTACTCTCAAATCCCATTTTAGTGTTCGGTTTATTTTGCTTTAAAAATATACAGAAATGACATTCATTCCGTTTTAAGAGACAAGTGAACAAAAGAATTGTGGCTGATATTGCAATTTTTTACAAAACGAAAAATTAAAACGTCAAATTGCACAAAATCTGTAGCTTGCAGACAAAAAAAACTGACTTCAGATTTGAAATCAGCACACTCACATTGACTATAGGAAGAACTTTTTTAAATGCAACAAAATGAGTGTTCCCCAGTGTAATCGAGCGAAACAAAAACTGTCATCATGTAACGCCATTGTAATTAGCCAACATTCTATTTATGGTTTGCAATCTCGCGACAAAGTTAAAATCCCGGGATATCTTTATATTTTACAGTTATGCCATTCTAATTTGTTGCTCATGCCCATCGCAGTATTTGGTGATTTAGGGAGCGAAACACCATTATCTGAGAAAGATTCTCTAATGAATTCACTTAGTAACTGTTTTTACTGACACGCCATCAACTACTTCAAGCTTGGTCACTTGATCTTCCGGAGTTCTTTGATGTACTATTACGAAACTTATTATTTTTGTTTGTTTAGGTTTAGTGCTTGCACTACTGCTCTCCCTTGCATGAGCGCGCTTTGTTCCAACACGAATTCTCTTTTCTCAGCTACTAATTGGCGCAACTGGGTCTACAGTTTCATGTTTCACATATATGTTGGGTTCACTCTTTAGGTGACGTAACAAACCACTGGTAGACCAGCCTTTGCTAAGTAAACTTTTGCCGCACTTTATTGACTTCGCACTTTCTCCAGTTGCATCTTTAACATAGTATCGCTACACAAAGGCTTTAGTTTCTATAACATCGGTCATTGCCATCTTATCTATTACAGTCTATTCGTCATTACCTGCGAAACCAAACTACAAAATACTTTCTGATGAAATAGTTGAACTATATTATGAGATAGTATAGCCTACACTGTGTACTGATGTAAATTTCAATAATATTAAAACCCTAAAATCCTATTTTGAGCTCGCTAAGTGATTAATCATATTAAACAGTGTGATTTTAAGTTATTTACTCACCAATATCTTGAAATATGTATCCTATTTGGAATCCCTTGAATTCCCGGATCCGGAAATTTCAGCCCCAAATTATCCGGAATCCCGGGATCCCGGGTTGCAAACCCTAATTCTACTACAGCATTTCACGTTATATCAAACTGCATTTTGTGTCTAAAATATTTCTCCAAGATGAAGAAACGCAAATAGAAGAAAGCATATACAAAAAATAGCTACTCAAAACTGCCGAAACCTAATTTTACACTTAAATATTTCCCTTAACAGTTGTTTATTGAATATTGTCGTTACAGATCTGCATAAAATACAATTTGGTGTGCGAATTCCTAGCTTTAGTTCGGCGTGTTAGCTCGTTTGTTTTATTCTGCCAGCGCGCCTATTAGATTTAAGCTAGATGTAAGCTACATTTAAGAACATCAAGTTTAGTCCCTTTACATTCAAGATATGAAGGGCAGGATAAAGGAAACGATTTCTTGGTACGGCAGTTTCCGATTTTCTTGTCGTCTGACGGAATATGGAAAGTGTACTGTAGCGTGCGTGAGCACCAATACCAGACTTTTCGCAGACCTCCAACCCTGTACTTCCATCGGCGTCAACTGTGCAGTTAAACGATTTTACTCTACCAGACAGCGTAATTTACTGTGAGCACCATAGGTTATTACTTACCTGCTGGCGGCACTCTTCTTCAACGCTGCTCTACACTTACCTGCTGGAGGCGCTCGTCTTCAACGCTGCTCCACACTTACCTGCTGGAGGCACTCTTCTNAATCCGCACTGAATGCAGATACTCCTGCGAAGATCTTCCATGATCTGCAAAGAATGTCTGCAATAAACTGCAATGATCTTCACCGAACGGTGAAGACATTTCTGATTGGGGAAGAAACGCAAATAGAAGAAAGCATATACAAAAAAAAGCTACTCAAAACTGCCGAAACCTAATTTTACACTTAAATATTTCCCTTAACAGTTGTTTATTGAATATTGTCGTTACAGATCTGCTTAAAATACAATTTGGTGTACGAATTTCTAGCCTTAGTTCGGCGTGTTAGCTCGTTTGTTTTATTCTGCCAGCGTGCCTATCAGATTTAAGCTAGATGTAAGCTAGATTTAAGAACATCAAGTTTAGTCTCTTTACATTCAAGATATGAAGGGCAGAATATAGAAAACGATTTCTTGGTACGGCAGTTTCCGATTTTCTTGTCGTCTGACGGAAGATGGAAAGTGTACTGTAGCGTGCGTGAGCACCAAAACCAGACTTTTCGCAGACCTCCAACCCTGTACTTCCATCGGCGTCAACTGTGCAGTTAAACGATTTTACTCTACCAGACAGCGTAATTTACTGTGAGCACCATAGATAATTACTTACCTGCTGGAGGCACTCTTCTTCAACGCTGCTCTACACTTACCTGCTGGAGGCGCTCGTCTTCAACGCTGCTCCACACTTACCTGCTGGAGGCGCTCGTCTTCAACGCTGCTCCACACTTACCGGACTGGGGACAGGCTGACGTAAATCCATTACCAGGGGATCTACTCTTCGAGGTGTTCTGCCTTAATTAAATTGAGGTGAGGAAGCTAGCCGGTTTTGCCAAAATCTTAAACTTTACGAACCCCTGCCATTTATATTCTGGAGATTTCTCTAGGACTCGAACCATCATTTTTCATTCTCAGAACAATATACTGATGGGTCACATGTTTGATGGTGGCTCTTCTAACAATATTAAATTAACTACTTTAATTCTCTTTACAGTAAAATAAGAATCAGGTGTCAAAATAAAAATGATAGCAAAGACAGCTGATTTAAAAATCATTTTAACTAGTGAACGTTTCGGCTTCAAGCTCAAGCCATTATCAACACCTGTAAAAGATAATTGAAATACAGAAAATAAGACACGGCTAAAAGACAAAAAAGAATACAACTTAAAATAGTGCGAAAAAAAGGGTAACGGAGAGATTATACTACAGTAATATTTTGAAAATCAAGCTATTTCTAATTGGAATGATGATAACATTGAATTAAGAGCTGGCTTTAATTGTTTAATGTACAGAGATTCTAGTATATGTAGGTCGTTTCTATTTGCACAGAAACTCAAAATTTAAAAATCAGATTTGCTTACTATTACACTACACTGCTCAGAGTGATCCCTAATGGCTGAAAAAGATGGCTTGGCTAAAACTCTACCCGTTCTGGAGCTCCTACCTATTATTGTAGTATAATCTCTCCGTTACCCTTTTTTTTCGCACTACTTTAAGTTGTATTCTTTTTTGTCTTTTAGCCGCGTCTTATTTTCTGTATTTCAATTATCTTTCACAGGTGTTGATAATGGCTTGAGCTTGAAGCCGAAACGTTCACTAATAAAAATGATTTTTAAATCAGCTGTCTTTGCTATCATTTTTATTTTGAAACTTGCACGAGTGCTACAACCTAATTTAATCATAAGAATCAGGTGACTGTATATTAATTATCATTCTTTGTTTTCAGCTTCGAGACTCGAGGAAGGAGCGGCGAGCGGCAGGCCTGGGCAGTGAGGTGACTGCTGGCACATCGTGCTCCCCGACTTTTATTGTTTCCCGCCAAGCTCAAGTTCCAACTCAAATTTATAATTAATGCTGACTTGCTTGCTGAAAGCAATATCTATACTGAAACGGTCCTTTTTCTTAACCCGTAGTAATTGCGAACCCATATCATTAGCTATTTGGTTTACATCAATAATCGTACGTGAAATGGCCAAAATAAAAATTGTGCTCTGCATTTTTACGTACTCTATATAAATAGCATAATTTTATAGAGCTCCTTTGTTTCAATGACTCTGCACAGGGCAACATTCTAGGAGTGTTTATCGAGTAGTAAAAACCTGTTTTGCGTGCTCGTAGCATTTTAGATTTTCCTTTTCATCAGAAAAATAAAGACCTGTGAAAAAGACTGGTCACTATTAGATAAAGGACTTATCATTCGGTTTCGTAAAAATGGAAAATCTACATGAGGCATGTGTAATAAGTAGTTCAAATATCAGAACGATACAGAGAGCTATGGCATGCTGGAAACAAAGCGGCGAACAGTAAATTTTGAGCTAAATGAAAATTCATCAGTGTCAGCAACAAATCGGATAAAATTTTCTTAATTGCTCGAGAACACCAAAGTTGGACTGTTAAGAATTGGAAGCATGGACTGCAATGTGGTTTGACGAGTTCAGTACGATGTGCGGGATTGGGCATAGCGACAGCCAAATGAAGCTATGGATCTATCTTGCATCTCTAACTGTTCAGGCCCCTAGAGGCAGAGTAATGCTTTACGGCTGTTTTTGCTGGAATATACATGTATCGTCACTTTTTACGGTAAAAAATGAGTGTTTAAGACTATTTGCAAGTATTTTCGAACCACGTTCATCCTTTCGTTGAGTTTGTTTTCCTGATAGCAACGGGATTTTTCAGGACGACAGAGCTCGCATCATCAGGGCTGGAATTATTCAAGATTAATTTATGCAAATAAGGATTTAAACACATGGACTGGCCACCGTAAACTTCTGATTTGAACCCCTCTGAAAAATCGTAGGATGAGCTTAAGAAGATCCTGCGTGGCACATCGCCTCTTCTACAACATAGACAGCCTTTGGGGAGATATATGGCCCAAATTAAAACTGCAGAGGATCCAGAATTTCGTAGAATCAATTTCAAATAGCATGGTAACTGTACCTAGAACTTGATATGGTCTAATCGCTTTCTAACAGTTTTCTGAACAAAGCAATTTTTGGTCACTAATTGTAGCTGCTACACGTAAAGAGGCTTCAAAAAGCCAATCTTCCACGACGGTATCAACTCCACTAAAATGATGCCACCTGCCAGTTGTGTAACCAGAATGAAAAATAAGAGTTGTTAGTAGTCCACAAATCTTCAAACACTATTACAAAATTGTTCGAAGTGTGCAGGCAAATTTGGCAAAATGCGCTTCACTGTTTTTTTGCTGTTTGCAACTTGAGTCATTTTAACCTTTACTGTCCAGGCGTTTTGATCTCACGAGAAGGTTTGAACAAGTTCTTGCTGGAGTGCAGCAGTTCCGCCCAACCCCAGCCGTGAACTCGGCGCTGCACTTCGATGGTCGGTGGAGGTAAGTTGTTTCTCAAAGAAAACGGTCCGTTTTAGATGCTTTGAACTGTTAAAAATCTAGTTACCATGGTCTGTGAGCTGCTGAAGTTATATCTGGATAGTAAAATGGACACAGTTGCTAGCGAGGGAGACATAAAATAAAATTCAAAAATGTTATTTGAAAGCCAACGAACGTTTCCTTGTGGCACGCGTTGTACAAGAAAATGTTCGTCGTTATCATGTTCAAAAAATGTTCATGTTCAGGAAAATATTAGAAGTGTTTCAAATTTATAGATTTTTTTAAATGTTACGTTTTTAACGATTTACCGAGTTTTTGACGCGGAACACCATATGAGCGACTCATATTTCTGTTCACAAAAATACGAGCGAATGGTCAAAGAAATTTACTGTGAAAAGTTCATGTCTGTCAGCACCAAATTTGGTATTATTGGAAATTTTATGTGACCTATATTAAAAAGAATACCTTAGACCCTGAAGTTATATTATCAACTAGAAGATCTGCCTAATATACACAGAGATACAAGATATGATCATAATAACATCAGGTTTTTGAATACGTTAATATTTTTACGGAGGTATTAAAAAAAGACCGACGTGGTAACATTAGGTTTTGACGCGATAATTACGTACTATATTATTTATAAGGAGACTGCTAGGATAATATTAAGTTTTGAGACGATTATCCGTATTGCAGCTATAAAAGGGCGATAAAAATGAGTTTTAAGTCAATAATTTAGTACTACACAAAGTTAAGTTTTAAACAGATATTTTGTACCACAGGAATGAAAAATATAGCACATACGAAAGACTGACACACTGGCGATGAGGAAGAAAGTTTGAAAGCAAATGGTGCAAATGGAAATAGCAAAGGACAGAACCCTCCTGAAACTCAAGTTATCGTAAGCGTATAACGTGAGCTTTCCTCATTAGATTAAGGCTTGGTTTGAGTGCATTATTAGTACTTCAACGATAATAGCGCGGAGGTTTGTTTTTCACGGAAAGTAATGAATATCGGCTGGAGGTACACCGGCTTTACATCCCATACACGAGTATTATCACTTGAAGGACATCTATAAAAGTGAATTTATGCTGAAATAAATCCTGGTAAGAAGAAAAGAGAACCTGTTACTGTGTGAGAGTGATAAATTCGTGAATAATTTTCCCATGACCTCTTGAGAGCTGTGCTTGAGGACTTCACTATCTGCTCGGTTAGGTCGAGGAAAATTAGTACGTGTAATGAGAGGTAAGGGAACGATCAACGTCAATTCCCTTTCAAGCTCTATTGTCGTCATTGCATAAAAATTAAGTGCAATCTGTATTTCACAATGATTTCAAATTTATCTTATTAAAAACCTATTTGTAACAGTTTATATTCTTACACCAAAAATTTTCATCAGTTTTTTAATTGAAAGAGTCATTGTTGTTTTTCCCATGCTCATTATGAAGAGTAACGAAATCTTGCGGGCATACTATGAGCAATAACCTTTTTTTACGCTCGAATGCCTACGATGATTAATCCGGGCTAACCTGAGCTTGCGGAGAAATTATCAATATCCCGCCATCGATTCACTAACTGAAATTTTCTCTCTTAATTAGGCATTCAGGCAAATGTTTTCGAAGTGGGATCATGAAATCATTGATTATTCAAGACGATCTAATATATTGAATGATACGTACAAAATGCGGAAGCATTTGTGTTTTTCGAACGTTTTTGGCGCGAATTTGTGTCGCTCACGTCTTTTGCTTCTTCATTTGTAACAAAACCGCTTCAACTATCCCATTGTGAGAAAAACACTGAACTTTTGAACTTTAGGAATTGAACTTTAGGGAACACTTCGTGATCTGTAAACTCTAGTATCTAAGGTCACGCAAATTCGAATGTGCAGCAATAAAAATTATTCTCCATAGGCAAAACTCAATTGCTCTCATACGAAAATTCCTGCCTAAGTATGGAATGCCATCGTTAATCATAGTCAATATTACCTGAACCATATTTTTGAACTAAACAATTGAATATTACTTTCAATAAATTGGGACAGCGACGGCAGGGATACATCCTACAATATAATGGAACTAAGAAACCCCAAACCAGTTGCCATTCGAAGATAAAATATTCGTTGATAAAAATCTCCAAAAGCTTAGTCTGTAGTATCTACCCACAAATCTCAATGATTCAAAACGACGTAGACGGAAAACATTCGAATTTTAGTCGTAGAAACAATTTCTACGAAAAGGTCGTACAAAATGAGTTCAACCGTATTAAATTATTGAGTCATCAATGAAGTGTGGATAATCGAGGCATCTATTTTTTTTCAATTGAAAATGAATGAAGATAATCTGCTCCATGCACCAGCTTACCTACCAATCTAGTTTACGCAGTAATTAATACAACAAATCTTTCCATTTTATTTAAATCCATCTTCTGAAGCTTCTTGGGATATAACGTGGGGAAGTATTGAATGTTTGTGAGATGGGATCTCATCTTTCAATACCTAATTTCAAAGTTTCAAATAGAGAATGAAGTTCCTAAGGAACAGAAAAACAAAAATTTTGTTGTGAATATTCTATTGATCACATTCTTTCACCTCAAAAAACTGGTTTGCTACAATTACACTAACTGCATCGTCGAAACTTTAGAAAAGTAAATGGAAAAACTAGTTTGACTTATTCCAATCATTCTTGTCTATTTAAATTAACACTCCCCTACAAAGTGACATCATAAATCTGTATTGAAGATAACATTACGGGAAGAGTAACTCCAACATTTCAAAGTGGGGTCAAAAAAATAGATCGAGTTAAAACTATTTATTTCCCAATTGAAAACATAAAAAAGGAATACTTACGTCAAATTTCAGAAATTACATCGTCTTCATTCTAGTCCTGATGCCCGAGACACATTTAGAACTGTTCTTGGATGTATCCCACCACCAGTACTAGCATGATAGGCGAAATATTTTCAATTTCTTCTTGATTGTACTCCTTTAGTTAAGTTAACTAAAGCCATTGATAGTCCAAGAACCGATGACGACGTGTAATAATTTCTACTGTAAGGTATACTCTCACAGGAGAAAAGCACGGGGACTTGAATCAGGTTAGAGCGATGACCACACATTTGCCTCAAGTAAGTAGACCGCTCGAGCAGCGAAAATTTTCAAAATTTAGAGCGGACGAAATGATGCATGAGCCACCAGTTTCATCCTGTAGGAATCAGAAGTCCCCTAGATTGTCACCTTCTCCTACACTCTTCAACATTCGAGAGCAGAAAATTTTCCTAAATATTGTTTTATCAATTTTAATTGATGTCACTGCGACTACAATATTTTCAAAAAGTAAGGTGTGCTCTATATAGACGATACAGTACACCAAAAAATGACTTTTAGGCTGTGAAAAATCACACGTAGAGTTTTCGACGATTTTATTAAGCTCAGAATTGAAAATTTTGTTTTTTCAATAATCAAAGAGAAGAAAATAAGCTTGGTCGTCACCCAGAATACATTGTGCTGCAAATTTCAGATTAAAAGAAGGACATGTTGAAATGCTACGTAAGACCTGTTTCAGAGTAAAAAACGCTGTTTTTCTGAATCTGATCTTTAATTTTCTAGATTAGGCACTATTTCCATGTACAAAGAACCGTTTTTTTTATAATTGGTTATGAATGAAAAACACACACCTGTCAGTTTAAACTACATTAGTCCTTTTTCCCTTATGTGGAGTGTGACCTTCTCTTTTTACATTCCTGCAGTAGTCTGCCAACCTTCCAGGATTCCATTTTACTTTCAATCGCTGCTCCATCTGTGAAATATCCTTGTGAAATCTCGCTCCATGTTTATCACCCACATCACCAATAGTGGNATGCTACGTAAGACCTGTTTCAGAGTAAAAAACGCTGTTTTTCTGAATCTGATCTTTAATTTTCTAGATTAGGCACTATTTCCATGTAGAAAGAACCTTTTTTTTTATAATTGGTTATGAATGAAAAACACACACCTGTCAGTTTAAACTACATTAGTTCTTTTTCCCTTATATGGAGTGTGACCTTCTCTTTTTACATTCCTGCAGTAGTCTGCCAACCTTCCAGGATTCCATTTTTCTTTCAATCGTTGCTCCATCTGTGAAATATCCTTGTGAAATCTCGCTCCATGTTTATCACCCACATCACCAATAGTGGATCACGTGAACTTTTAGACACATGTTTCATCTCATATCATGATAATGACTCAGCAGATCATTCATAACATGCGCATATTCTTCTGAACGATGTTTCCCCAGGAAGTTATCACAAACTTTCTTAAATGACTCAATAGCAAGCTTCTCTTTTCTCTTGAGATGTGTTATGAAAGTTCCATCAAGTACAATTTTTCAAATTTGGGGAGCTATAAGGATACCTTCATTAATTTTAGCGTGAGTTAGGGACCGGAATTTCTCAGCAAGATCTGCAAATGCCTTGTCCAGTGCTTTCATAAATTGCTTTAAATTAATCAAGTTGGATATGCAGAGGTTCTAAATGAATTCTATAATTTTTCACAAGGGGTTTGTGGATGATGTTATGTTTACCTTGCTGAATTTCACCTCGGATGGGCAAATCCTCGCGTTCATAATGTTGAGCTCTTGCTCTGAAGTATCATAAGCACAGGAAGGAGCAAAATGTAATATAGCCAAGCTGAAGGCCAGTAAGCATGGCCGCAACCTTGAAATATGCACAAATATACCAGTTATGATCATCATACAGTATGCTTGTACGAATGGCTTTCAGATTTCCGAATGATTCTTTCATGGTTGCGCTATAAGCTACGTGAACAGATGGCAGAGTGTTACCGTTGTGTAGCCGAACAGCTTTGATGCTGTCCTTTGTTGCATCTATGAAACGTCGCCAGTTGGTGTTGTCATATAATATTTCCAGTCGTTCAAAAATTGCAGGGATGTCATTACAAAAGCATAAGTCATCCTTCACACTGAACAATGCAGGCAGCATCTCTGTACGCTTTCTGTACAGTGTTATCTTCACTCTTCTCACAAGAAAATTATGTTCTGGAAGCCTTTATTACAACAGCCCACTTTTGTCGTTGGTTAAATAGAGATCCCTGCACAGGTCATTTAGAGCCTCTTGAGAAAATGGTATTGGGGTATTGGTGAACTCTCGCTTACTGGATCATTGTGCTCCTCATATTCGCTACTGGAATGATCATCTGAACTGTTGGAACTCTGCGTTTCTTGATCTAGAGGTTTGGGCCCAGGTGAATCTTTAGAGTGCTCTACCTGGCGCACTGCTGACTATAAATTTGGGTTAGGAATGTGTTTGTTTTCTTTGCTGCATGTAGTACATCATGTGAAGTCGTGCTGACATAAATAACAGTCGTTGGAGTAATCATTCTGTTCACGCCAAATCATTTGCTCACCATTCTTGTGAACATTTTTTTCTGCTCACCAGGCGCTAAAATTCTTCACACATGTAAGGCAACACACGTGATGAACCTTTTGAATTATCTTGGTCTCCCACGTCACTATCAAAGTACGCTTTGTCCAATTTCTCCATATGGCATCTAATGCCTCGCTTTTTCCTTTTATGTTAATTCCCCACGTATCCCAATTGAAAATCAAGGACGTATCGCCGGTGGATTAAGGACGTGGTGGTCGATTATGTACGATTTA
>JACJUY010008219.1:12988-29549 GCA_014220935.1 Platorchestia sp. MABIK | reverse complement strand
ACCCTGGAGGTCGAAACGTTCAGATAAATTTTTATTCAATGACTTTCCTAAATAAATAATGAGATTTAAGACGTGTATCTTGGCACTTTTATTTATAATTCGAATATGCAGAAAGCAAACCACTTTTATATATACAATTGTCTGTTCACTATTGTGAAATTAATTCTGCTGCGTAAATACTTACATACAAATGAAATAAATGACAAAATTTACGTTTCCTGAAGAGCCTACATGGGCTCTACAATGAAGCACAAATGAAGACTGACCTGGTTACAAATGAAGTTCAGAATGTCCTGGTCTGCGATGTCCTGGAAAAACACAAGCTTGGAGCTGACTCGCATTTGTAACTCCCAGACGCGTGGGGAGTTTCTTATCCTGGTGAGGTTGTAGAGCAGAAACCCTGAGTTGAAACCGTGCCCTTGAAACTCGAAGAACTGTAGATATGAAATTTTTTTGAAGCGTATAGATAGGCTTCCTATCTAAAACGATAAAAAGGAATACGACTTTGCAATCTCATGCCTACTCAATAATCATTCTACAAAGGGGCTTAGACATATTTGCTCCAAATTTTTATAAATAATTACGAAATTTATATCGAGTTCAGTTGCTCTCTGCTTTAACAAAATACATCACGTTGATTCAAAGATTAATTGGAGGAAAAATTAATTTTTATATTCATGCTCAACTTCGTAAGGCTCTGTTCACTTTTTTATCCTACGTTTTATAATTTTAATTTCAATCTCATTATAATTTTAAGAAACAAGGAACGTGTGTTACTTCTTGAGTGGCTTCGCTGGGTAAGAGGTCATTGCAGATGTGGCGAACATCTAACAGCTAAAAAATTTCCAACACACCTACATGCCGTACAACACAGTGCATCCAGTTCGTA
Source organism: Platorchestia sp. MABIK (assembly GCA_014220935.1). NCBI lineage: Eukaryota > Metazoa > Arthropoda > Malacostraca > Amphipoda > Talitridae > Platorchestia > Platorchestia sp. MABIK. The sequence goes on along the minus strand of JACJUY010008219.1, from coordinate 28,660 downwards.
GTAAGTATTAATGGAAATTTAAAACATTTTACACCATAATGATGCTGCAAAGTTTAATTTTGAAATAAGAAAGGCTTAGACCTGTAAAGTTAATTAAGGGGAGGAGAGTATAATTTAAGATTTTATTTTTTTCCCATTTAAACAATTTAAATAATTTATTTACCCCGAGCGGTACAACAGTAGATTATTTCTTAAGTCTAGTACGATGGACACATTTGTGTGTAGCTACTTGTGAGCCCGAATAAGTTCAACGACTTTTAGAGCATCCTATTATCAACCCTTTTCTAAGGTGTTCAATAATGTTTAACTCAATTCACTTAACCTAGTTGCGCACTAGACTGGTCAATGAATTGGCTCACTCAGGATTCGATGTTTAATTTTACAATTAGTTTATATAACCCAGTTTTTATTTCTCATATTACCCTGCTATATTACATGCATTTTGGAAGAGCTCTGCTGGAATTTCAAAGTTTATAAACTGACTTTTCGAACGCCCATAACTTGAAATTAGAAACAAAATCACCCATTATTACCTCAGTTAAAACAGGATCATAACCTCTTTGAATGTACATGAAAGATGGCCCAGCTGCGCCGAGTAGTTGTTTCTCGTCGAAGTTTTCGAAGACTTTCCAGGCGTCTGCAGGTGACCGCATGAAGACCAGGTCCGTGTCCATGTACAAGATGGCATCCTCCTCAGGGAGCGCTTGCTCTAGGAACAGTCGTTGTGACGCACACGGTCGGAACATTTCCTTCAACTTTTCATACTCTTCAGGGTAGAAGGAAGGAGCGAACTGAAATAAAATCCGAGTAAAAATGATGTGTGAAATTTTAAATTAATTCGGTAAATGACAAATAATTTAACGTTATCAATTTTTTCCAAAGAAGAAAATCTTCGTTTAAACTTCTAAAAGCAGCGTGAAATTTTGCAAAAAAATCGACCCTGCATAGTAAAGCAAATTAGTTTCCGAGATTCTAGCGGGCTTCAGTTAGTTAATTGAGCATGGTTTGGGACACCTGTGGATAACTCAACTGGGGCACTAGATTTTATCAGTTTCTGTCTCTCAGTGTACCAAAAAGCGTCATCATGAAAGATATAGAATGCGTTGTGACGAACAAATAATAGGTAGTTTTAAGATTTCGACAATGTACAGCATTAAAATTAGGTGTAAAATCGTTCAACGTTTAGAAAAAAGTTGATTAACTCTTTACTGCACCATTTAAATTAGGAAATAAATTTTTTTCGCGGTAAAACTTTCGTAATTAATATGAAGTTGGCAAGAGAAGCGTGGCTTCATTTTATAAAAATGCCACAATAAAAAATTAAAAAATGCGCTATATTCACAGCATATCGCGCAAGAAGGTATTAATGTAGTAGTTTGCTTTGTTCTGTGTGATTAGGCCTGCACGAATCTACCATGTCGTGCATGAAAGGAATCAAGTTTGAAAATTACCGTTAGATTTTACCAGTATCCTGGAATTTGTGCTTTAATTTTGCGAGTAAATTTTCTAGTGAATTGTGTGAAAAAATGCTCATGTGACAGTCGATTTCATCCCATAAAAGGAGCTTCACAAATCAGACAACATTAAAAAATACCTTCCGCTTAACAACTTTGTTAGAGGCAGCTACCAAAAGATGTGAACGTACACCATAAAATGAATGATTTTGCAAAAATTTTTCTAGACCTCAAATTCCCATAATATCGCATCTGGCGACATGTTACGTTGGCAAGTAGAGTGAACTTCATGCTGGATGGAAGCATGATGTGGACGGTGACAAGCAAGCTGCCCAACAAGATTAGCCTAGATTTATGAGCATACAGATTATTTCCCCTTCAATATAGCGAGGCCAAATACTTCAACTAAACTGCACTTATGCGCGTGCGTAGTACGTCTTACACTCAGTGAGCTAACTATCTTACCTCTAATGAAATTTTCTTTCTTTGAGCTTCTGGCCAGGCCTGGACAACTGCTTGAATCTTGGAAAAAATATCTTTTGTGTTGCTGATGATGATAAACCTGAAAGGAAAGCTCCATGATTATTCATATATAAAATGTCGTTCATTTTACCGGACACTTTGTAGTCTTCCATAGGTGCTTCCATCCATTTGACGAATTTCTTGCGCATTATTCATAAAATGTCCTTTCATTGAGAAAACGTTTTATTGTGTATTATCCATGAAATATGGATTCGTTCATGAAATGGAAACAAATTAATTATTATTAAAAATTAAATTTTAAAGTTTTCCAATGACACACTAAATGTCATTCATTTCACTGAAAATCCAATTAAAAAGGTTGTTAAATATTTACTGAGAATTTGAATAATAATCTAAGCGTGATTCGTTAATTTTAACACAAATTGAAGAATTGCCGAATCTCAATGGTGTTGCTCCATAAAATAGGTTCCTTTCTGCAGTGTCAAAGTAAAAATATTAACGCGTTAAATTAATTATAATTCCAATTTGAAATCATGAAGAATTTTTTTTCCAATTTTTCAGCTGTAAAACGGAAATTGCTAAATAACGATTTTTTAATAGCGGTTATGCCGAACTCTTGCTTTCTAAATGATTTCTAGAACTGTACGTGATCTCTAGAACTGTACGTGATCTCTAGAACTGTACGTGATCTCTAGAACTGTACGTGATCTCTAGAACTGTACGATTGTGATTGTTTTTCTTAATCGAACGATCACTAGGATGACCGTAATTGATTGTTTGCCTGCGTCAAGCGACGAAAATAAGAAACGATCACGCTAATTCTGCGAAATTCTAAATTGACTACATTATTAAAGTCATTATATGAAAGGATTTTGCAACGATCGGTGAATCAGCTTCTCTGTGACATAGATTTGAGTGAAGATCTCTGGTTCTCTCGCAATCACCACCATTAAGCCAAGAAGAACAGTTTCTATAACTTGTGTACTCTCATCCCGGCTAAGAAAGCATTTCCTTTTAACTTAATCCTAAATTCTTACTGATGGTAATTAAAATTTGGTGTATAATTCAATTAGACTCTATTTTCGAAAGCTTAAGAACAGTGTAAAATAGAATTAAGCTAGTACGTTGCACAAAAAATGTTAACACATCTGCATAGTAATTAGGTTCTTTAAAACTCTCTCTTAGTATCTGATTATGATTTTATGCACATGTACCCAGAGACGATAATTCGAGTCAAAGAAAAATCAATTTTCAATTTACTTTCTAGAATCACGCGCAACCTTACTGAATTTTTTTAGTAAAAGTGATAAAAGTTAATAAACATTCATGAAGAAAATAATAGATTTCTACCAAAACTGACGTTACTTTCAGCTGACCGTACTTACCTGATGGGATCTTCGGAGAAGAACACTGCTGATTTCATGGCCACTCTCGCCTGCCTCACTTGGCGCTCTATGCCAACTAAGTCACTGGTTGCGTTTTCTGAATTGCCTGGAAAAAGATAACTTTGTAGTACTAAAGCTGACTGAGTTAAATTCTTTGCCGAAGAGTGCTGGAAACCGGATTCCGCGTGCGAGCCTAACTTTAAAGTAGATGTTGAAAATTTCCGGATAAACTTTAATGTTATCTTTTGATATTTATTTTAGTTAAAAACCATACCCTACTCCATTATAACAATGTGACTTCAAAAAGCAATATTCTAAATTTACAATAAAATTACATCATTTGCCTGCCTGGTTCATTTCTACAAATGGTTCATTTTTTAATAATATCGTGATTTCAAGAGTTGTTGAAATATCGAAGCTGAAATGTTTCTCATGCGTGTATACATTATCCGCTTGATTTTTGAACAATCCTTGCATCCTTCACTTTACAGTTATCTTATAACCTGCCAAAAAACGTCTCAAATATGAGGTATTTTCGACATAAAGGGAATGAATGATTTTAAATTCAAACTATCAATTAGGTTCAGGGATTTTATGGTTATTCACTAAACCAAGCATTGAATTTTTAAGATAAATAATTTATTTTAATAAAACGAATAAAATTCATTCGAGATATGAAAATACTCACTCGAGCAGAGAGCAAGAGCGAGGGTAACGAGCCGATTTGTCACCAGATGTGCTAGAATAAATAGAATACAATGTTACATTATTACCCTTTTATAAACGGTGATATGACTGGTAACAAGATACCCTCAAGAGAAAAAGAACAGTAATAGTTGGACGCATCAAGGAAAAAAAATTCTTCCTGAGGCGGATAATTTTTCATCACTTTAGGTCTTTAAATTATTCAGTCATGTGTTTTCAAACGTAGTTGATACCCTCATTAAAAACTGATACTCTTTTAAAAAATTAAAATTTAGTTGTGTTTGCCTAAACAGCTCTAGAAAAATCACATGCTACAGCCTGGCAGCGACAGCGGCTAAGTCCGAGCACTGAACTGGAAATGCCACCTGAGTTGTGAGCAAGAACGACATACTAGAAACGTGACTCATTTTGTGTTCTTAATAGACCACGACAAGCTTTGATTTTGTTGGTTCGTCCTTAGAAAGAGCCATTGAAACAACTCGCCTTCCCAACGTCCATTCAGTGCATAGAGTAAAAACTACTAGTTAGATTTAACGCAAATGACTACTCTAACAGGTCTCAGGACCAGTTATTAACAGGCCGTACACATACGGATGCTTGGCTCCAAAGGAATGGAAGGCACGGAACGATCCGCAAAATTCTAATGAAGTCCTCAGAGAAGTTTCATGTCCTATGATCATCATTCGTTTTCAACAGTTGATTTGCAGGAGAGAAAGCAGTATTCGTTAAGAAAGATAATGTGGGCATTATTCGAAACCCCATTTAATTCTCAATATTAATTTCGATTTTTTCTTCAAACATTTCAAATTTTCGTGAAAAAATTAGAAAACTCTTTTTTTTGCATGGAGCCACGGAATTGTGTCCATAGAAAAGTTTATTGGTACATCATTTAGAAAAAAAATGACAATTTGCTTAATCGTTTCTAGTTTTTGATTGCGAACTCAAATTTCATAATAAATGAAACACAATTGTTACGATACGCACAACTTCAAGTAGTTACTTAAACGCTGTAAAATACATAAGCCCACAGTGCAAAATTATTCATTCTAATAACTGAATCAGAAGAAAACTCATTTTTAGAACTAGATTAATCGTAAATTAAATTTAAATTTTCTATGGAGAAAGTAAAAATTAATATTAACGAAACTATTCTCTTTTTACTGCCTTAACGTGTTTACAAAGTTTGATAACTCAGTGATGAAAACAATTCTAGGTAATGATCTCGTTACTCGGATTGTTTTAATTTCTCTTGACCTACACACACAAGTCCCTCAACAAGCTTCGTTCTCACTCAGCAACGAGCAGATCGCAGACGATGTAGATGACACTTTGATTCTACTGATGAAAAAATTTTTTTTGCCAACTCATAAGTTATTTAATCTACGTGTCTAATCCGTTGCTAAAAATAGTCAATTGATCATCAATACTCGCCCCCACAACACACTGGATCTACAGATAGGATCGCGTGCAGAAAATCATGAGTGAATTTTTTCTTACTTTCATTAACCCTTTGGGTACTGACGGCTACTCCAGTGCCATGATGGCTAGTGCTTCAAGTTTAGGGCATCTAACCTAATTTTAAAGTGATATAACTAGTGAGGGAATATTTTGGAGTAAATAACAAAATTAGGGAAATTACAAGCATTCATGAAACTAATTTTTAGACATTCTAGAAGCCTGATTGCGTAAATTACCATTGGCTACTGTTAAGTTTGCGCGACAGGGCCAGTGCCACATATTCATTGACCTTTCTATTTAACTTGAGCCAATTTTTTCTGAACTTCGTTTTTTTTGAAAAATTCAGGCAAAAATTTATGAATAATTTTTTAGTAAATTTAAAACTTTATTATCAACGTCGAAAATTTCTGTCGCCAAACATAGAGCTTTAAAGCTTCAAAAAATTTTAAATTAAAATAAAGTGTCACTTGCTTCAGCTTAAAGCACCCACACTAGGACAATTTCACTGACAATTCAGGATAATGACAAATTTTTCCCCTAGAAATTTATTCCTAAGCTATTTGAATAGTCGTACCCCAAGGGTTAACACATGACGAACAACACAAACAAAGCACGTATGTTTTCTCAACTGTTTTGCCGCAGGAATTGGCAACGTCGACAGAAACAGTCTATCAACTTATCTGAATTGCATTCGTTAATGAGTTTAATATTTTTTGGGCTGCTAAGTAACGTTTTACTGATCGCAACATGGTGCATCACATAGTGGGCAATAAAAATACCATATAAATTTCCATATTAAGAAGTCACTAGACCAAAAGAAGTAAACTAAATATGAAGCAACAATCTGAAATAAGAATAAAATTGGCCATTAAAAAAAGAATATCAATTGTGCTGCATTCATGTTTAATTTCTGAAGCCAAAACTGATAGACTAGGAATTAGAGTGCCACTGAAAAATTTGATTTTTAGCAGGTTAGTGATCGTTGAGTATGATGGTCCCATTCGAAAAAATGTTTCAACTAATTTAAAAAATGGCTGAAGTTCAAAAGTTTTAATTTATTTACCGTACATTGTTTAGAATATTAATATTTTCCTACAAACTCTTGAGCTATAACTAAATAAGGCCTTTTGAATTAACAATGTCACTATTCTACGAATTCACTATTCTCGTTCCGGAAACATGAACTTAGGCGAGTAAATTTCAACGAAATGAAGTACTTACACTGTTTTTGAGTTGATTTATTTTCTTTTCCTTCACCGCCGGGCTCCTTTGAAGTGTTGGGAGGGCCAAACACTGACGTCTTAGTTACCTCTTGGAAAATGTCCCACGTCTGCGGAAGACCGCTCATTTCCCTCCACTCATAATCTAATTTCTTAACTTCGCCTACAACGCCAACGGCGCTCCTTCGGTGCAAATCTTCTATGAAGTTAAAGATAGCCTTCTCTTGAAGGCCGCTGCCGTCGAAGCGCCTCCTCAGATCATTTGAACCGTGGATGTCTTGACTTGACTTCTCTATAAGTACTGAAGCCTTATGTGCGTACCGAATGCTATCCGGAATTCCAGTCTTGTTTTTAAGTTCAGAGCGAATATAAATTTCCATTAAGACAATAATGCTTAAACAAACGATGATCAAGAAAAGGCATCCAGGCATTTTTCTCCCAGGGTACTGTAAAATAACATGTTAATATATATTTTTTCGTCATGAGTAAGAAGTACGCCACCTTCAAAAGAGTTGATTTTACAGCAAATTTACTCAAAATTGCACTGTATCGGGAAAATAATAAGAATAAAGATCTAAGTTTATAAATGGCAAGAAACTCACTCACCTCAAGATATCGCCGGAAAAACATTTTGAAACTCGAAGGAATTGTGTTGCACTGCCTGCACGTGAAGTAGTCTTCGTTATTCTTCAGCAAATTGACCTGAAGGCAAAAAAGTTCCAGAAGAACAAAAATTATAAAAATTCTCTTGTACAATGAAAAAGTTCTCTTTTTAGAATGCTATTTCTATTCAAACAAATTAATATTCAAACATTTTGACACTTGAAGACTACTGTGATCGAAGTGCATGCTCGTAGATACACCCGTAAGTTTAAACTGCCATATTGGTACCACCTATGGTACCTCATGGGTGTCAACTCACGCCATGCACAGTATATAATGCCATACTTTGGCCCACAGTAAATATAAAAAAGAGTTAAACAATCTTTTTTTGTAGATAAAGTCTGTTAAATGACGTACTCTATTGATTTTGAATGAATTAGCACTACTTTTATATTTTATATATAGGTACTGGTTAGGTTGTTTCGAGACAAGAGCAGTGTCGCGACGTTGTGTACTCAACCAGACACCATCAAATCCATAACTTCTACTCTCTTCTCATTTAATTTATTTTTAAATTATTGAAACATAAGTATCAAATCAGATGAACGTATGAGCTAACGACTGTCCTGACTTTGCTGACTTTTTCTGGCTGATGTTGAACTAGCGTACGGAATATCCATGTTAATGATAAAGTGGTTTCAAGAAGCTGATTTTCCCCTGCTTTAGTGAACCTCAGTTTTATAATTTTAAGTCAATTTTGTTCCATTCCATGCAAATGCGAACGATCGATATTTTTTTTCAAGTCAGAAACCCAGCAGGAAGCACGACTGCCTTAAATTATGCCTTAAAACGTACTTCATGGAAATTAGACATAATTTTCTTTCCACCATGAGATAATCTACGTAAATGGATATTGTACGTGGAATTTTATTTCTCTGCGTTTGATATTTCCAATTCTAATTCACAATTTTTATTATTTGATGAAAACTGTCGAAAATCGAGTTGCTGTCTTATTATATACGTTCAAAGAAATCTCTTACCCCACTGAAGGACAACATATTATATTACGTCCTAAAAATTGTATCCGAAATGTTTTTTCATGCATTCGAACAATAGCTTGGAGGTACTTCACGTAACTACGACGCAGGAATGATTGTGTGAAATACACTCCTTTCTCCATACTTGAGAAATTATTTTTCTTTAGACACTTGAAAACTTTCTAACGAAGAAGGCCGTTAATATTGAAATCATATTTATAAGAATTTCATAGGGTCTTACTGTAATATAAACATGAAAAATCTATTCATTCTATAAAACGTTTCGGAGACCAGATTCATCCTCAGTAAGTCTGGAAAAATTTGAAAATAGGAAAAATTCAGTCAATTATCAAAAACACACGTTTATATTAAAAATCAACGCATAAATTTGTAATGGAAATGAAGTATTTGTACTATTAACACTTTGACTGCGACGTGCGCCACCGGTGGTACACGGAGATAATTTTCATAATGCTACTGATCGACCAGGAGTCGCAAACTCAATTTTCATAAATACTTAATCAAACCTAAATGAAGACACGATCCAGTTCATGTTTGGTATTTTCGAAATTGCTTACTACCATTGACTTAAAATTTGAGTTTGGCATTGAACTTAATATTTGGTCGTCACAGTCAAAATCTTAAGGACTGAATTTTTTTAGCTACTTAGAAGGATTCTAAAATTTGTAGGCCTAAATCATTGGAGGAAGTGCGTAAAATAGTAAAATCATCTTTTGTTGTGCGGTTGCAGCACTGTTCGCTGTGAAAGCGAATGATCGAGTGATGAGGTTGAGTCAAAATTCTTCCACCTACAGTAGCTAACGATAGCTGGGCAATCATAACGTGAATGACAAAGTCATCATGCCGACTTACCCAGATGTACACTGTACACAACTGTACTTATAAAAAAGGGATGCTCGCATTCGTTTAGGAACTACGTCCTTGTGGCGTAGGCAACTTTAAGAGAATTGATGGAAACACGACGTAGTTTTACGGCAGGAAAATGGCGTTTGAAGTGGATCTCCAAATCTCGTGACCTTTTATTTTTTTAAAAATCATCAAAATACGGGAAAACAAAATAAAGACGTTGTATCAATTCTGGTAGAGAATGAGTTATTGAAAAAAATTTCGCCAGAAATTTTTTAATTTGAACATGGACGATTGAAGAAAGAAACGCGTTTTAACAAAGAAGTTTTAGCAAATTAAATTCACCGCGTAAATACATATTGTTTGAACAGTGTTATGTGCTCGATTCAACGAGGTTTTGATAGCATTAATTTAGAAACAATAGTTGCTATAGAGAGGTGCTTCTGATTCAAATAGTCTCTGAACATGATGGCATGACTGGGATCTCGAAATGATAAAATTGATCGTCAATATTTCTTCGGTAAAATACGGGTTTATAACAGTTGGGGGCAATCTGCAAGCCATTTTTCTCCCTATGACACATAAAAATATTTGCGAACGTTGGGCCCATGCCAAGACGTTCAATTTTTTTATACATTTTGCAAGCAAAAATTAATACCGAGTTCAAAACTGAAAGCTCAAGGAGAGTTCCAAGTTAACCGAGTTCTACCATGCTCCAAAACTACCTCTGTTGACGAGGCAAAAAAAGCATTAAAATTAAATATTTAGTTTTGTCAAGGGAATGTTAGTGAATAAACTTTCATCATCAAATGAAGCCATTCTCATATTTTTTCCTTATTTTTTCAGTGTATGATAATAATTAGTTCATAGAATCAACACAGGCAGTAAATCGTGCTAAACTAGGAATGTTGACCGCGGCAAAAACGGGACAGAATTTAAACTTTGAGAAAAAATCTAACTTGTGCACTTTAGACAGATCATACAAGATTCTTGGACGTAAGCCGGATACGTACAATTTGTAATTAGTTAATTTGACAAAACGAATAAATTATTTAGGTTCCATAAAAATATATTTATCTTGTATTCACTTTGAATGATAGTTTTCTCTCGCGATTCGGTTATCAATTTAAATTTCGTTTTATCTAGAAGTAAAGTTAACATCATAGTTGTATACAAAGATTTATCAAGAATAATTATACTTCTGCCTCTATAAAGACGACATAACACGATTTCATCATTTCTGCCTAATTTATTCAGTACAGATACTCGTATATCACACATTTGAAATACAGACGAGAATGTTTTCTAGGATTTAAAACTATAGAAATACTGATGAGGTAAAGAACGTAAATCTTGCAGAAATCTTGTACGGTCAGCGCACTGCAGAGTTTTGCATGAGTTAACATGTTTTTCAATTTATAAAAAATATTTGTAAAAATCCAATTTAAAGATTAGCAAGCAAAGATCGTTCGAATAAAAAATAAATCTTTTCCAATAAAGCCCCGCCACTAATGCAACACATGAGTTCACCCACTTGTGACTTTCGAAATAATGCACCTATCGACTTCAAATCACTCTCAAACGGAAGATTAAAACATTCTTTGGTTTGAGAGTAATTTGTAGTCGATAGGTGCATTATTTCGAAAGTTACAAATGGTTAAACTTATGTGTTGCATTAGAGGCGGGGCTTATCTGGAAAAGATCCAAAAATGACTTTCCTGAATTATCATTCATGCATTAGTTACATTAGTTAATTTAGTACTCCCTAGCCACAACATAGACCATCTCAAGAGAGCGAAGAGAAAGGACAATTTAGTAAGGACTAGTCGTAGAAAACGTTAAATGAAAACTGTATCTAAGTGCAAGATCTGTTCGTTCCCCGGATTCCTTGCGAAAAGAAATACCTAGTTAAGGAAGAAAAAACAATGAAGAGATAGCGAAGAAAGTAAAAAAGTCATTCATACATACACCAGGTTTTTCCTCCATTCGGGAGAGTAGCCGACAGCAAGCCACAATCATTCATCCTTAGTCACTAGGAGGCGAGAGAGGCAGCACAGGCTGCACCAAAACTGCCCTGATCAAAAGCAGCCCAGCACAACCCTTTTCCACAGTCAGGCCCGACAGCGATAGCTGGTTTACCCCGACCGCTTCATTTGTGTGCAGCCTTCCCCCGCACATGAAAGGACACAATACCCCATCACATGCGGGCAGGCTTCCAGTGACCGCGCCAAATAATTACATCCTTAAACACTGCTTCCACTCACTTCTGTCCGCGGTCATCCATCTCACCACGTCTACAGTCAGACCCGTCTCATACAATGCACGTTTCACCCCATCTATTCAACTCATCCGTGGCCTTCGTCGCGCTCTAATACCACTCACCTCCGACGTTAAAATCTTTCTTACCAGCCGCTCAACATTCATTCTTTCAACATGCCCAAACCATCCAAGCACTCTTTCATCCACCCGCCTACTCATCTCCTTGACAACACCCGTCTACTCCCTAACCAATTCATTCCTATTCCTATCTCTTCTTGTTACTCCAAACATGCTTCTCAAACACTTCATCTCTAACACATCCAGCTTCTTCCTCTCAGCTGCTCTCAAACCCCAAGACTCTGCCCAATACAACCAAACTGGCACGATTAAGCTTTCAAAGAGTCCTCTTTTAGCACTCATATTCATACTCCTGCAATCAAAAACTTTCCTCATTGCATCCAATGTCTTACAGCCTTCACTCACTCGATGTCTCACTTCTATACTTCCATACTATCATTCCCAGCCACGTCCGACCCGAGGTCCCTAAATGTTCTTCCTCCTCTAACACTTCACCATTCATCCTCACATTCAATGTTCAAAACACTCCACCTCTCGAACATCTTATCACCTTGCTTTTATTTACATTCACGCTCAACCTACGCCTTTCGCACACTCTACCAAACTCTGCAGCCAGCCTCCTCAGTTTTTCCTCTAAATCAGCCACAAGCGTTGTATCATCTGCAAACAACAGCTGACACACTTCCCAATTCCTACCATTTTGTTTCACCAACTACGCACCTTTTCCCAACACTCTGGCATTCACTTCTCTCACTACACTATCCATAAAAAAATTAAACAACCACGGCGACATCACAAATCCTTGTCTCCCGCCTGGCACAACTGGGAACCAATCACTTACCTCATTCCCTACTCTCACACATGCTCTGCTATCAATGTAGAAACTCTTGATCGCATTTAACAGTCTCCCACCCACTCCATACAAGCCCACAACCTGTCATAATGCCTAAGGGCCCACCCTGTCATACGCCTTGTCCAGATCCATAAATGCCCAATACACATCTTTTCCCTTCGCCAAGTATTTCTCATTCACCTGTCTCACAGCAAACATTCGATCCACACAACCTCTACCACTTCTAAAACCATATTGTTCTTCAGTTAGCACACCATCCGTCGTCACTCTCACTCTTCCATACAACTTCCCAACGACACTCAGTAGACTTATACCTCTGGATTTGCTGCACTCATACCTGTCACCCTTCCCCTTGTACAACGAAACTACACACTCGCTGCTCCAATCTACTGCCACTTTAATAGCATCAAAACACCATTAAACAGACGGACCAACCATTCTATCATACAACCGCATTTCCTGATTTCTTTACACATTAAACCGTGCAGCNAAAAAAAAAAAAAACAAAGTGGGCATCAAAGATAGAAGCTCCAAAGGTTGAAGTAACTCAACAGGATCTCGCGTAAGGGCGGCAGTGAAGGATAGACAAACCTATCTAAAGTAATCCTACTGCCTATTCTATGCCCACTGTGGGGTCTCAATTACTTCGTCAAAATTCTTAGTTGATTTGAGTAACTTATCTTTTTAACTAATTTTCTGACTTGAATATGTACAGCCCCTCGAAAAATTGTGCATTCCAGTGTAATTTTCATCATAGGTATTTTTTCTCAATTTAAATCAGAGGAGCAAAGGGAATTCAATCAGATTAGGGCCACTTGGCAACAATTATATTTTGCAGCGGTGTTCAGAATTACATTATGTTAATGCCTTGCAAAATGAACAGCAAAGGGAAGTACAGAATGAGTCTTTATTGCTTTTCCATTTATTGGTCAAATTATGTTTCGCTGGGTATTTTCTATTATCAACCACAAGTCTCAACACCGTGTCAGTAATATTCAAACACGAGTGATAAATGAGATTTTTCCAAAGAAACATCTAAGCGATGTTGTTTTAAAATATCAAGAATTTTAGGGTAATATTAAATTCAACATTTTGCTAAACTTTGATTCTTGTTCACCTTCACATGTTAGTGACATTTCAACACTTGGCGTGATAATTGAGCGAGTTGCTTTTTTGAATAGAGGAGAATTTTCACGACATAACACCTTTCATCTGAGCCAGATTTCTGATTTTTTCAAGGGGTTTTCTTAATATTACCCTATTTAGAATAAAAGCTTTTGTGATATGCATGGTAATTGGCACTTTGTAGAACAAACTTTATCATATTGTTGGAACTGTTTCACTTAATAACCGTGTCATCAACATACTTCATTAAACAGTGACAAGGACGAGAAATTTGAAACGTATTAGAGAAAAGTTCGTACCAAGACAAGGCAATGAAATATAGAAGTCAGGGAAGCATTTTCATTGTGAACACAAGAAACAGAATAACAGCCTTAATTATTTTGACCGTGAAATCAGATTTTTACAGTATGTTACGCATCTAAATTAAATGTTCAACACAGCGCCCATCTGCAGCAATGCAGGCATTCAAACGCAGGTGCAATGATTGTCGGACACGATCGATGACACGTGAAGTTTCACGAATGCTTGCGGAGGCTTTAACAGTTTGTCCGATGAGGCCTTCTTCAGAATGAAACGATGTTTCGTACACCAAATTTTTCAAATGTCCTCAGAAGTAGAAATGTGTGGGCGTAATATCAGAAGACCTTGGTGGCCATGTAATGTGGCCGCCATCTCAAGTCTTTGTAATTCTTTAACGAAGTATTTTCAACTACACAATTATTGAGTATGTGTTCATTTCAACAGTTCTAACATTTCATGAAAGTTTGTTCAACAAAGTGCCGGTCAGACCTGCAGAGTGCTGCATTATTCTGTGAGTCTCCAAGAAATGTTCACCCTGGCCTTGTCATGCATTACCTATTAATGAGTCTTAATGGAATATTATGTCCTCCCTGGCTTTGTTGTTAACAGCCCTCGTCAATTTGGTGTGAGAAGTTCGAGTTTTCAGAACCGAGCAGCGAGCCCAGTATTTCTTCCTTTCAGGAAAACAACCACAAATCGCTACTCGACCAAGGTGTATGAAATGAGAGAAACCTCTTGCGTCATGGCATTATTGATAAGTCTTTCAAAACCAGGCATACAAGATGGTATACATCATCTAAATTTGAATAAAACACTATTTTTTGAGTTCATTCGCTTTCGAAGATTCTGCAAAAAGATTAAAATTGAATGGAAAACTCGTAAAAAAATGTCCATGACATTAATTGCCGCGTTATGAATGACAAAACACAAATGTATTATGCATTTGATTTTAATCTAATCAATGCAACATTAGCGTACTCCAACACAGCGAAATATTTCTACAGATGGAAGTTGCATATTACGAGAAAGAAATCGATCTGTAATTGACAACATTGTGATGAATGTGTGGGAAAAATATTTGTGAAACCTAAAATATTTGTCTTAGAAATTCACAGCTGTTCTTAGCGCAAATGGAATGCGCAAAAATGCTCATTCTTGAACTTTTTTCACTTTACAGCACCTTCATAACCATAATATGATGAACTCCCTTCTTCCCTAATTATTCTTTGGTATGTGATGATACCATATCCATAAATGGGAAACTTTTTTTCTATGGGACGTGCGTCTATGAAAATTTGCAGACTACTAGATCTCCACATTTGTAACAACTTATTTTCTATAAAAAATTTTCATTGGGGGCATAGAAAATAAATTATTTATTATAATAAAAAAAAACATATATATGTATTTTTCATAATAACTCCGAAATTTACAAAGCTAGAGCAATGAGGTTTGTTGCATTTGAAAGTAAAGTGTGTGCTCTAGAAATCATAAAGAAATTTTTTTCGTTGTATTTCATTCCGAATTTAGATGAATTTTTTTGAAAGAGTTAGGGTAAAAGTTATAATTTTAGGGTAAAACAGTCTACGGAAAGTGTTACATGAAGTTTTTGGAACATCTTTCTTTATGATTTTTAGAGCACACATTTCTCTTTCAAATGCAACAAACCGCATTGCTCTAGCTTTGTAAACTTCAGAGTTATTATGAATAACGTGTTGAAAACTACTTGTTTGAAGAGATTATTTTCAAGATTCTAAAAGCTTCTTCTTTTACAGTTTTTGAGCTACAGTAATTATTTTTGTATCATTGCATGCGGAAAGACAAGGGCTTTTGAAAGAATTGAAT
>JACJUY010008218.1:15544-39184 GCA_014220935.1 Platorchestia sp. MABIK | reverse complement strand
GCAAAAGACTATGTTCTGTGCCAGTTAGTTCTGGAAGTTTCTCGCCGCCAAAAAGCGGGAGGCGAGACAAAGTTGCTGCTCGCTGAATTGAAAGTGAAAACACATAAATAACGAAACGAGAACGTTGGCAATTACCCAAGGATGAGGAATTTTATTATTGATCGCACCGCTACCAAAATCCCATTTTTCAAATGTTTTTCTGGCTTCTTAACATGAGGAAAAGAATGAGTGAGAGTGAATAAATGCAGCTCAGTGAGAAAATAAGCTGTTTCTATAACTTCTTAGTTGGCTATCACCTTATTGGCTGTACAGACAGAAGAAATCACCGCGAAAGACGAAGAGCGGTCGAATCCGGGTCTTTCATGTTTAAATTGCAGCCCTTGTACTACACAGTAGGAAAGGTAACGCTCGAGCTAGAATTTACAACCAATACTTGCCACTTTTCAAATGACTATCTTCACTCGACACACATATGCAATAATATGAACTTCCTGAATGGAAAATACAAATGACTTAAAAATACACGTAAGTTCTACTGCCTAATTTTGCACAACCGATGCAAATGAAGAACTTAAATTAAATCAAATGTCTCAATTTTAGTGTTTCATAGCGTATTAGCTTTCATGGCATCAAATAAAATATCGAAAGTCGTTCTTGAAATTTGCGAGGGTTCCAAGCTACTGAGAAAGCTTGTCACCATGCCAACACAGAAAGAAAGCTCATCACCAAGCCAACGTAGAAAGAAAGCTCGTCACCTTATCAACGTAGAAAAAAAAACTCGTTACCATCCCAACAAAGAAAAAAGCTCGTCACCATGCCAACGTAGAAAGAAAGCTCGTCACCTCGTCAATGTAGAAAAATAACTCGTCACCATGCCAACAAAGAAAGAAGCTCGTCACCTTGCCAACGAAGGAAAAAGCTCGTCACCATGCTAACGTAAAAAGAAAGTTCGTTACCATACCAACAAAGAAAGAAGCTCGTCACCATAACAACGTAGAAAGAAAGCTCATTAGTATTACCAAGCGAACCAAGCGTCTATCATTTCAAAACAATAAGCTGAAATATATACAGGCGATTTGAGAACTTGTCCTCCGCGTTTGATACGATGTTCAAAGCAATCATTATAAGACCTCCAGTAACTAAAACAGGAAAACTGTTTTACAGAAAGGGCTAATAAAATGAGGTGAAGCATAAGTTGGTTTATTTCATTTTATGATACAAGAATTTTTCGATGAAGCCATGTACACGCATCATGTAATTCAATGGATAAAAAATTAAAATATATTTATATCCTTGGGAAGCGCATCCAAGTGTGAAGAACTATATACAGAGAAGAGAGTAAGGACGAGATCCTACATCGTATTAGCGACCTATCTTAAGAGTACGAACAACCTTCGATACTGAGCTACGCACCTACCACTGAAGCCCACACCATGACAGACACCGCTGGCGATACCGTCATGGTTCTGGAGAATAATTCCTCGGCGGAACTCTGCCACACGGTCCGAAATTTTTTTTCTTCTTACACAGTCCAAAAAAGAAGAGCACTAACACAACACGATAACTGTGGTGATTATTATTAATTAATATCATTATTATTATTTCATGGTTTTCCAGCCGTTTCGAAACTCAGACAATATTGCAGGGTAATTTAGCAGTGATGTAGTATTCAGGTCTTATAATGGGAATTTGGGGGGATAAACTGCGGTGATTATCATCATTATTATTATTGTAATTGTTCAACCACCGTTACAAGTAACAAGCGATCCTAACTGCGGTGATGAACTGCAGAAACGTGATCAAAGAGTACGGGCGATCGTCAGCGGTGCCGCCAGGGGTTAAAAATAAAAAATATGACGCGGTACTTCAGGAAAGTACACCCGAAGTACTTACAAGCGTCACACGAGTATTGTACAGCCACATACACAGAGTACCTACGCGAAATTTTCGCTCGTTTTCACACAAATTCGAGTTCTTCTGCAGGAAAAAGTACTCCAAGTAAATAATTTAGTAGGACATCCTTGCTCGAAAGCGCAGAAGAAACTTAGAACCTTACGTGGTGATTTGTGAACATTTCAAACCTCGAATTAAATTAAATTTGTACAGGCGTCGTGATGAAAACAAGTGAGCATTCAGACTTACTTTAAGAAAATTATTCTCATATGCTTTCTTAATTACAAATACTTAAAATTTTCGCTAAATTTCAAAGCAGAGCAGCCAACACAGCGGCGGGCCAGACTGCAGCACAGATCGGTAGACGAGGTCTATGACACGGTCAAACACTGAGCGTTTCATCAAGGTGACGAGAGCATATGAGGTCCTTAAAATCATACATACGGTGCCAAATGCCATACAAAGCAAAAACGAGTCATGTCTGTAATCTCAGTCATCCCCTAACTTTCCCATGTCTGAAGAGTGTGTTGTATGTACAGAGAGATAGTCGAATAATGGTCGGATACCTCTATTAGTAGCACAGATACGTGAGTTTCAAAGTTGGGAAACTTAGTAGCTGTTGTCTGACGTTTATAAAAAGTGGAACTTGGTACTGTATGATTCTAGGAGCCTCATATACGCTAGACAATAAAAACATCCAAGACCATTAACGATCCACCGAAGTCTACGACGTGAACACGCACTATCACACACTTACAGTTGCGAGTTCAAGAAGCTAAGGCGTTTCTCAAATACAAAAAGCGGTCAGCAAGATTAGTAGCCGTTCCTTTGTCTGGCCGATTTTTCACGATTACTGAGCATATCTGAAGCAACGCGAAACATTGATAAATAAAAAGTTGAATATACTAAATTTTTTTCAATACAATTTGAGATTCAGGTGATTTATAGTTCGATTTACAACTGGTAAGCGGCAGAAACGGTTACAGCATTCTGGACGCAACGTTTACGAGTATGTGGGATAAAATATCTAATCTATAACTAGTCATATACATTATACAAATCAGGCGGCTTCCACACCAGCTATATACACCTACAGTATAGAGGCGACGGGTCGTACATCTATAAAGAACCAGCAGATTAACATAGGTCAATCAGCAATTTTCGAATGCTATTGATTTAGTTCTTCGAGTGAAATTACCCGCATCACAACTATGAGAGGTCATTGCTTAGCTGAAATAAACGGTCCGAGGTAAGCTAAATTCAATTCTAATTTTCCGTGTTGAGCACAAACAGATCACGAGCATCAGGGTCCATTAAACTTTGTAGTTTATCAAGATCGTGAAGCTTTGCGTCATGTCAAGACTGTCAAACTTAGCGTTTCACTGAACAAAAAAATAACCACAAAAATCCCATAGCGTCAGGAAATTACCGAGCCGCCATATGCAGAGCAATTTTCAGAGTCAAAATTTATTGAACAGCGGTCAAATTGAGGAATTTTGGTCACAACGAAGATCCATCCGGCAACACTGACGCGCACTTCTCTCCTACGCCTGATGGGAGGCAGCAGAAAACCAACTCAATTTATCAATTCAAATGCTGATTTTTAACCCTAAGAGAATCAGGCACAACTACGATAACGATTAGCTAGCTACGACGGTTTTGTTAAAGGTAAACTAAAAGCTAAAAATTTGTTGTAACGCGAGTAAAAAAAAAATGTACTGGGGGCACAGACACGGAGATAACAACGTTATTGATTAAAAATATAACTGACAAAATAAGGAATTTTTACGACAATTTCTTAACAAAAGTCTGTCTCCTGGAAATGCATAATAATAATAATAATAATAATAATAATGCATTCATTTCATTGAAATTTTAAAACTTCCATGGAATTTAGTTCTTAAAATTAAACAATTACAATCCTTCCACAAAATTAAAAGAGCTGCAAATTATAACTATACTATTCGATGTCCATGGTAAAATTTTCTAATTAATGAGAACACAGAAGCAGTGAGAACAACTTCAGAGAGAGGAAACAGCCACAACAAATGAGAACAAGAACAGAAAGAGACTGAAGAGATACGAATGTTACACAAACATGCAAGAATATTCAACAAATTCACGACATACGTACAATAATTTAGGCGTGCCTGAAAAGGCAAACCTGTCATTAAATTCTCAACGAGCGCACAATTGACCCTTCAATATAAGTGCCATTCAATTTCAGGTAAGAAGTAAAAAGTTGCTGCACACTACACCACTATCCCACCTCTTAAGAGCATCTAGTTAGTAGAATCACCACAAAAACTCAGCCGTGTTGTATTTATAAAACTTCCGAGGAAAGAGCGGGAAAATGGACGATGTTGGTAACTTCAGTCCATCTCCTCTTCACGCTGGCTCGAGAAATACGACAGAAGCCCACTGCTAAACTCGCCCGGTTCAGCGCGCTTGGGAAGCATCACACCTCTTTCTGGGTCCTCAGGACCCTCTCCCACCATCGAAGGGCTTCCAGGAGCCGGGGACTCGTGAGGAGAATGGTGCCGACCAGGAGACCCGGGGTAGTTGAGGTGCTCCATGCCAGGGTAGCCTTTCATCAGAAGTTGAGGGTGGGGAGAATGGTGGCCGGGGGAAGAGTGGCCTGGGTGTGGAGGGGGTTTGTACAGGTCATGAGGGCCCCTCAACACTCCTGGGTGGTGAGGGCTCTGCATGGGAGGGTAGGCCCCATGGGGCACTCCTGCGTACATGCCTGGAGGGAGCGGTGGGCGCCCAGGGGCAGAATGAAGAGGGGGCGGATGCCGTGCTGGGCCGTGCAATCTAGGAGGGTATCCGCCAAAGGAGGGATGTCCAGTGTAATGGTCAGGGAAACGAGAATATGGGGAGCTCAGGCCTCCTGGGATGAGAGGACTGGCAGGAAGAGGGCCAGACTTGCTGGCCGTCCCAGATGTGGTGGTTGAGGGAGGCACAGACGGCTGGGAAGGAGAGCCCAGAGGTAAACTTGATGGTGACGAGACTGACCGGCCAGCGTTAGAGGCATTCGAGGTTTTCGACAGATCTGGCGATTGGTGGCCGGGAGTGAGAGGTTTGGAGCTTGGCAGGGATATTGGCCCACCGCCTGAACCTAGCAAGAGGTTTGCCGAGTGCGGGATGTCTGCTATAGAAGCGGAAGTCTTGCTTCCTTTAATGTTAGGCTTCGTCCCATCAGAAGCAGTTCTGTTAGGACTGCCTGACTGAAATTGTGATCCAGAGTGCGTCACAGATGTACTACCAATAGGCTGGTTAAAAGGTCCAGGTTTTCGAATGACCGACAGCGCGGGAGGAATGCTCGAGTGACTCATGTTAGGATAAGGAGGTGCAGGTCCAGCGTGCTGTCCAGAGGAAGCAACACCCAAACGCTGACCTGAAATTTCAGCCAGTGCGTTAAGGGTGTTCAGGTGTGGTGGCCACCTTTGGCTGTGACTGAGCCCTTGCTGCAGATCACCAGGAGAGGGCTTGGCAGCAGCAGCAATGGCTGTGAGCGACATGGTGGTTGCAAGGGACGGACCTAAAGTAGTGTTGGGAACAACTCCACGCAGGATGGGATGCACAGACAGTGAAGACGGCAGTGACTTCAACGAGCCAGCTGACGACAACATTTCAGCGTTTTTGGTGGCGGCTTCAACTGCAGCAGCGACGATGGACGCAGGACTGGCGCCCACCGAAGGAGGCACTGCCGAGATGGTTGTGCTGGAGGGCAGTTGCGGAGCCGCCGTGTTACCTTGCGCTGATATGGCACTCGCTATGGCCGCCACTGCAGCAGAGGTAGACGAAGGAGAACTGGTGCTTATTTTACCAGGCTCGCTAACAGGCAGTTGAACAGGAGAGGTAGGTTTGGCGTGGCTGGGCAACTTGTCAGGAGATTGCAGGGCTGCTAAAGGCTTGTCTCGGGAGGGCGGTCCACTTTGTTTCTTCTTTGACTTGCTAGCCTTCTCAGGAGATGGCTTTGCGTCACTTTCGTCATCTGCATGAAAAAGAAGCGAATCATGAACAAATTTTTCACTTGACGGGGCAACCTGTTGGTCCGTGATGCGAGTCTTTGTCCCTTGTAAAGCAACAGTACCACTCTTGGCTGCCAGTAAAAGAGTTGTGCAAGAAAGTAAAATATTAAAGGTCTTGTAAAATAAAGTTTCTGTTTAGTAACAGTTTGTTTATAAAGTCTGAAAAGTATAAAACCGCTTTCATATCGCTAGTGTTTAATGAAAATAAAAATAACTTATTCAAGGAATGAAAATAGATTTACAACAATAGATAAATCGCACCAAGTTCCCCAAAGAAATGCAGGCGAAGCAAATCTACTCGCTAAATCAAAACCAAAACCTACTAAATTAATGAAGAACACCTACCAAACGCTGCTCAAAGGTCTCGGACACACAAAGATACAAACCTCGATCTCCATCAGGATTCATTCATTTCAAATGAATGAAGCAAGCCTACCGATCGCTGCTCAATGGACTCGGAAAAATAAAGATACAAACCTCAATCTTCATCATCGCAAATGATTGAAGTGAATCTACCGATCACTGAGTATTGGACTTATCAAAATTAAGTTACAAACCTTGATCTTCATCCAGATACATTGCAAATGATTGAAGTTAGCCTACCGATCGCTGCTCAATGGACTCAGAAAAATAAAAATACAAACCTCAATCTTCATCATCGTAAATGACGAAAGTAAACCTGCAGATCACTGCCCAACGACTCAGAAATAAAAAGTAACAAACCTGAATCTTTATCAGGATATATTGAAGTGAACCAAAGGACTCGTAAATATAGTCACAAACCTTGATCTTCATCAGGCATGACCTTGCCCTTGCCAAGACCGCCCCTGACGCCTCGACGCTTCATGCGCTCGTCGGCCGAGTCCTGGTACTCGCTGCTCTCGCTCTCCACTCTCTCTCCCTTCATCACTTTGCCGCGACGAGCCGGCTGTTCAAAACACAATCGTCAAGATAGACGCGTCGGTGCGTTTTGCAACATCCAAATGGGTCTTGGCTGTTTCAAAATGTCACAAATATTTGAAAGATCGACTAATGTGAAGAACAGATGATCGAAATATCAGATGATCATTTTCTTTACAAAACTAGATAGTAGATACAACACCATACATCATACAGGCTCGTGTAACGTAGATTTACAGATTATAATGAAGTAACCGCGTTGGAGTTAAAGATCATAATTAAGTAATGGAGGAGTACCATAGTACTTAGCAGGTATTTGTAAGATATGTGTTCCATTGCTTACTTGACAATATTTCATTATTGGTTTTCAAATGCTTTCCTTAATTCTTATCGCTTGAAAATTAATTGAAACGAAAGCTGACCATCTGCCATGAGAAGAGTGTGTTACTTTGCCATCCGTGAACGCTATAAAAAAAATTTTGACTCAAAATAAAATGTCAAAGCCTGAAAAAAAAAACTAGAGCTTAACAACCAAGACGCAGGCTCAAGTGTGAGGGCAACAAGGCCAAATCAGCACCTGGCCGAAAGCCAAATTCTCGAAACACCTTTTTACGTCACCTCAGAATAGTTAACAGCATAAGTTTTTTTTCCAACGACTTGGCATGAGAACGTTTCCAAGATATCCAAGAACGTAACCAAGGTATTCAAGCATGTATCCACAATATCCAAGAATGTCTCGAAGAGATCCAAGAGCATCTCTAAGACACCCAAGAATGTCTCCAAGATACCCAAGAATGTATCCAAGATACACAAGAACATATCCAAGATCCCAAGAAAGTATGCAAGATATCAAAAAACGTATCCAAGATATCCAAGAACGTATCCAAGATATCCAAGAACGTATCCAAGATATCCAAGAACGTATCCAAGATACCCAAGAAAGTATCAAAGTCGACCTACGAGTAGAAGAACTCATGCAGCCAGCAATACGCTAGGACGACGTAAGACATTTGGAGACTGAAATGTAGCGCTCACCTGCTCTTCTTCTTCCTCATCCTCTGTCATCATGAGGTGGTCAAAGTAGTGCACCTGGCGGCCTCGTGTCACGCGGCGCCGGGCGTTCGGCTCTTCGTCGTCGTCCTCTTTGGGCGGCGCTGAGTACCGAACCTGCCGTGGGGACTTGGGTCAGTATCAAGATTACTCGGCTCACGTAAAACATTTAATTTAGCCTTTTTATCCGATAATATATATTTAATACGGAAATAATTTTTAGAGAAAAACAGGTGAATCTGACTGTTTCAGGTGAATCTACCCCGTTTTTCAAGTTAATGTACCGCGCAAGTCCTGTAACGCCCGTCTCTGATAACTTGAATGTTGACACCTCAGTTTAGCTCTTGTATTGGGACTTCACAGCACAGGCTGACTATGCGGTAGACAACGGTATCTACCTACATATTGCTTAACTCACTCCTACAATGGTTTTTTCCTTATTTGAGGATGTTAGGTTCCTGCCAGCACAGTGTTGTTTGAAATAAACTGAAGCACAATTGAATATTTGCTTAAAATGGATAAAAATTCAGTTTATCTTCTTTCACAAGCTAATGTTTCACATGATGCTTCTTTTTTGCAAGAGAATATCAGGAGTTGCAGTTTTACAGCCAATGCATTGAAGAACAATTGAATATTTGTTAACAGTGGATGAAATCCCGATACATCTTCAGGGTAACGTTTCACATGATATTCCTGTTTCATTTTTATATTTAAATTACTCTAATTGTGGTACCCTGACATACAACCGACCTTGGGTTTCGGCTTGGGCTTTTCCCCATCAGCCAAGACAGTTTTAGGTTTGCTTTTGGTGGTGGTCTTTTTGGAGCCTTTTTTCTTGGCCCCTCCTTTTTTCTTTGACCCGCCTTTCTTGGTTGGGCGTCGCGGGGCTGGTTTTCTTCTCTTTCTGCACAGCAATGTTTTAAAGACTTGAGATATGTCAAATAAACAGCAATGTTTTGATGGCGTCAGATGTGTCAAATAAACAGCCATGTTTTGATGGCTTCAGGTGTGTCAAATAAACAGCCATGTTTTGATGGCTTCACATGTGTCAAATAAACAGCAATGTTTTGATGGCGTCAGATGTGTCAAATAAACAGCCATGTTTTGATGGCGTCAGATGTGTCAAATAAACAGCCATGTTTTGATGGCTTCAGATGTGTCAAATAAACAGCCATGTTTTGATGGCTTCAGATGTGTCAAATAAACAGCAATGTTTTGATGGCTTCAGATGTGTCAAATAAACAGCCATGTTTTGATGGCTTCAGATGTGTCAAATAAACAGCAATGTTTTGATGGCTTCACATGTGTGAAATAAACAGCAATGTGTTGAAGACTTGATATATGTGAACTAATTACTTCAAGCGATGTCAAAATTTGGTCCATACCAATTGATATGACTTGAAGATATGCCTCCCATTTAATGATACAAAGAACGCGCCACATTTACAGTGTCTGAGTAATGTAACCATGGTAACAATGATCAAACTTTAAGAAACAATGAAATTTATAAAATCACAAATGGATACTCGGATTGTTTCTTCCCACACCCTAGCAAACGATTCAGCAACAGAAAAGAACTGAGAAACTCGGTCAAAAAAGCCGTTAGGAAGAAAAAATTGAGCAAGAGCATAGGTAGACAGATACATTCATGTCGTTGCTTCACTAGCTACATAGCATAGGTAAAATATTTTAGCACACAAGTGAGTCAAATTAAGGAAGTTGACTAATTCCCACTCACTTCTTCCTGCCATAGTCGCTCTCTTCGGAACTGAGCTCCTCCTCGGAAGATGACAAGTCTCTCTTCTTCTTTTTCTTCTTGCTCCTCTTCTTCTTCTTGATTTTCTGTCCGCGGTCGCTATCTGCACATCATCGAAACATAAATTAGATGTTAGCTTATGCCTCCTTACCTGCTAAAAAAACGTTCCAAAGAGAGAATTCACCATATAGTATGGAGATCCATGCAGAAGGGGCATAGAAACAGTAAGTTAAGAAAGAAGTTCATGAAACATGACAAAAGTTGAAGAAGAAAGTAGCAGGTACTGAAAAACAGGACAGCAGTGAACCGAAAAAAGGCGGTCCTTATTAACATAACAAAAAACTTTTATTTCAACAAAAAGGAGGCCCACCGAACTCTCTGCTCGGGCCCTCACACATTTTCCCCCTCAAGAGTGCTATTTCCCATAGACACGCATTAAAACATACAATGCTTGGAAATCATGCAAAATAACATAAAATTACTCACATTATTCTAGTGTACAAAAGAAATTCCAGTAATTTTTTCCTGATGTTGCCAAAGAGGTCAAAGTGCGATGCTACTCTCATGAGCACACCAGAAACCCGTCACTACAGCACACACAAATGTTTTCCGAATCATTCATTAAAAGCTTCCCGTGAAGAAAACAAAAGATACTTTTTCTATATTTTTAAAGAGAAAAAAACCCATTATAAAGGCATTAATGAGAACTCTCGTTGTTCAAAAGACAAAATTTGCTGAAAGCAGATGCAAGCGTGAGACATCATGATCCTTTAGATTGGGATGCAAGTTTTCAACAGAGCCAGACTAATTTGTAAATGACGTGTCCCAACAACTCATACACAGTGCATTTTCTTTCCATTCGCATCTGAACCGGTAACGCAGCAAAATTTGGAGATATGCTGAAGTCTGTGACAAGATTTGTTGCTCAAGTTATCGAAGAGCAATTACCGCTGCCCTATGTTATAAGACTAATCTAAATGATTTACATCGCATGCCATTACATTCGAGTCAAAGAGACAGATATAACCATCATTTATGACGGCGTGGCTATACGTGTATGAAACCTCTTACTATAACATCACCACCACCACCACCAGCCACATCTCTCACTACAAAACTAGCACCGCAACTACCCACATCTCTCACTACTACAACACCACCACCCACATCACTCACTACAACACCACCACCCACATCACTCACTACAACACCACCACCACCACACCACCCACCCTCATCAGAAGAATCAGCGCGGCGGTTCCTGGCAGAGCGTCGCAGGGGCATGATGCGACCCTTGAGAGGCCCCACGACATCGCTGTCCTCCGTCTCCGTCTCGGTGGCCAGCGAGGAGGAAGACACCGCCGAGAGGTCGCTGTCCTCGTCCTCCATGCTGTGAGGCAAGCATATTAGCATGAGGCCAGGTTATGAGCACATTACTCGTACATTACTGAGAGGGCATTGCGAGTAACATTACTCGTACATTAATGAGATTGGTTATATGACATTATGTTGTATGACATTATGAGCAACATTACTGATACGTTATTGAGAATTGTTATAGGGCATCTGCATCACTAGTGAATGAAATTATGTTAGAATTGCGTCACTAAAACACATGAACAGCTATGAAGAATAAATAAATACTGGACTAGTGAAATAAATGAAAATTACTATTATCAATGTTTTCTCCAACAGCTCCATTTGAATTATTTTAAGTTCAAACAATTTACAATAGTGAAAAAATTAATTCCCTGCTATAAATAGGGAAGCGAATAAGAACATTCTTAAACTTTAATTTTACCTGGACCCCATGAAGTCTTCATCGTCATCGTCGTCCTCCTCGTCAACATCGAGGTCAGTGAGGCGCCTCTTCTTCTTGGTGGCGGCCATGGAGAACAGGGCGGCGCGGCGGTCTCGCGCAGACGCTTGCTTTTGGCCGCGACCGCGCCGCTTCACGTCCTCCTCCTCCGAATCCGACTCCGACTTCGAGTCCTTACCTTCCATGCCCTCCTGCAAATGAGCGTTATGATTCAGAACACATGTTGAGGATGTAATCTGATGTGGGTACCACAAAGAACTTAGCTGCGTTCGAGTCCTTTATGTATATGGATGAAAATGTTCTACCAAACCGTCATGCAAATTTTATTGGTGTTTAGATTTAGATCACGTGTTGAGGATTTAATCTGATGTGGGTACCACAGAGAACTGAGCTGCGTTTGAGGTGTTTCTATACATGGATGAAAATCTTCTCCCAGTACATTCCATATAGCAATAACTATAAATACTAAAATAAAATGTAACATGTATAAAAACTTAAGAGATGCAAAAAACACACTTAAAAGTCCAAAGCACAATAACCATGAACCAAATAATCAAGACATCAATCCAAAAACGCTAACCTCATCTTCATCATCACTGTCTTTTACAACAGCCTTCTTCTTTTTCCTAACGGGAGCGACTATTTCGTCTTCTTCATCATCATCATCGCCGCCTTCCTCTACCTCCTCTTTGCTTTTCTTCTTCTCTTCAACCTCATCTTCTGCATCCTTTGGTTCACTCGGTTCACACGCCTCTTCTTTAACTTCTTCCTTCACTTCCTCCACTTTCTGCTGGTCAGCAAACTCCACATGCTTAGTTTCTTTCTTGACAGCGACCTCTTCAGCAGGCTCGGACTCCTCGACTCCGCTCATCTGGTCAGCCAGGTTGGGGTCGTCGGCCTTGTCTTCCTCGTCTGGCTCGTCTTCCCGCTCCGCCTGTAAGATGTTCTCGATGTCCTTACCCCGGCCTGCGTTGCCTGCACCCGCCGCTGCCTCCATCTCGTCCTGCAAACGATATCGATAAATTAATTGAAAATTCGCGCATGGAATGAGACTGTAGAGTATGGATAAAGATTCCTCATTCCAAAAATCTATGCTCAGAATGAGATTGTAGAGCATGGATTAAGTTTGATCAAGCAAAAATCAACTCATGGAATGAGATTGTAGAGCATGGATTAAGTTTAATCAAGCTAAAATCTACTCATGGAATGAGATTGTAGAGCATGGATAAAGATTCCTCATTCCAAAAATCTATGCATGAAATGAGACTGTAGAGCATGGAATGAGGTTCATCATGCAAAAATCTACGCATGGAATGAGACTGCAAAGCATGGATTAAGATTCATCATGCAAAAATCTATGCACAGAATGAGATTGTAGGGCATCAACTAGATTTCTTACGCAAAAAATCTATACACAGAATGAGACTGCAAAGCATGGATTTGACACAAATAGATATTCCTTCAACACTAAAAAATCATTCAGTTAATTACATTCTCGAGGCATGGATTTGAGGAAAATTATGATTATCTGGACCAGCTTCCTTATCGAAGTAACTAAAAGGTCATTCCGTTTATTTCATTTCCAAGGAAAAAAACAGGCAAATAAATTCCAGAAGAACGGCATGAGTAAACCATAATTGTGTTGACCTTTGCAGTGAAATAAAGTTGCAAGTTGTTTCAGCTCTGACACATCCCAGAAGTCATAAAACGCAACCTCAATCTTACCCTGTGCAAATCTGAGAGCAGATGATGAGCGCGAGTTACATACAACAAAGACCATTTTTTACAAGGTGTAGGAGCATTTTAACTTAAATCTTTCCTCTTACACAAATCTGATACAAAAACACTGTAATAAAAAAAGCAACATAAAACACTACACCAGTAGAGTGGTTCATGATGGCGCCAACTTACTCTGATGGCGTCGTCTATGAGCTCATCAAAAGTTTCGAACTTCTGCTTGAGCGGCTGAGAGCGGCGGGCACGTAACGTGTACAGGGGCCCAGAGCTGTCGCTGTCTGCCTTCTCCTCGTCCGAGGAAGATGAGGAGTCGTCACTTGAGGAGCTGTCACTTCCACTTGACGAGTCCTGGGCAAAAGGTATTCAAAACCACTTCATTGCTGGTACTCGCATGCTAATTTAGTTTCAATTTGACTTGCATGCTAATTTAGTTTCAATTTGACTCGCATGCTAATTATTTGAGTTTGATGTTAGAGTAGCACAAAAAAAGGGTTCCAAAAAGAGGATTTAAAGTTGATGTATTTTCACCATGAACAGTGGATCTTGAGTCTCGTTTCTTAATTATTTGTTGACTGTTGAACAACTTCTACGCACTACTTGCGCATAGTGTCACTCTAACGATACTTTGAAAACTTGCACGATTCAAACAAACGAGATTTTGCACAAGAACTAGAACACCAATGGTAGTTCAGAAGACTCGAAATCTAAAAAACGCATAAACATACATAAAAAGTGGACGCTACAAAACAAACAAACGTAGTCATAGCTATTATTCACCAACGATTTGACCAGCTCAAATGAGAACGCGTCCGTTTGTCTGCAGAAGAACGAATAAATACAGACACAATCATCGCTATTTTCATCAACGATTTGACAAGCTCTAATGAGAATGCATCAGCTTGACTGCTGAAAAGTAAGAAACACAACATGGGTTTAGAACCCATGCACAGACAACATAAAGGATAACTTGAGGATTAAAAACAGATAAAACATACAAGATAAGTTGAGGATAAAAAACAGATAAAACATACAGGATAAGTTGAGGACGTACCTCGTCACTGGTCGATTCACCGTCGCGCTCGTCACCAGAGCCGCCCTGGCGCTTCTTCTTCTTGATCACATTTTGGAGGGACACGTTAACGAACTCCAAGCGCTGCTTCTGCAACTCGAGGCTTTCAGCGCGCTTCTGCGTCGCGTCGAACTTGTTGAGCAGCTGCTTCAGCTTCAGGATCAGCTCGAGCTGTCAGCCAAAGAAAGTCTTTGCATTACTCGTAAAATCAGAGCTTCAAATGAGCTAGGACTGTTGGAGGTAAATATACATAAGGTTAGAAGAATTATGAACTTCAAGTTCTACGTTACCAACATGGATGCAACGCATTCATTTTTTTTATATAATTCTGAGTTGTTATCTTCTTATTGGCAAATGATTTTTTACTTCAGTGCCTACACATCACAATTTAGTTTTTCAATGAGAAAAATTTGTACAAATTGAATGTTAAAACTTAAAAATTGTTCAGTGTTTGGGAGTTGTTGGTCATAAGCACAAGGAAACGCTAACCAAAGGGAGGAATATAAATATATGCAAGCACTGACACGCTGGTCTACTGTGCAAATGAAAATGAGCTACAATAAAGGCTCATGTTAATGTGTGGACTAGAGATAACGACAAGCTGGGTACGAGAGAACATGAACAAAATTATAGGCTTCAACTAATGTCCTACTAACAAGCTGGTCGAGAGCTCAAGAGAACCTGAAGAAAGATACAGGCTCCACCTAACGCGTGCCCCAGAGATATATTGATATGCTAGTCTAAAGCACAAGAGAACATTATCAAAGATACAAACTTCAACTAACATGTGCTCCAGAGACATTTACACACTGGTTTAGGGTACAACAAAAGAGTAACAAAGATACAGACTTTAACTAATGTGTGGTACTGACGTGCTGGCAGTCCGGGCAGACCCACTCGCCCTCAGGAACAGCGAGGAGCGGAGGCCGGAGACATGAGAGATGCCAGCCATGGTCGCACAGGTCACACAGGAGGATGGTCTCAGGGTGGTCCTCGTGACCGCACTTCTCACACTTGGTGTCGTCCACCGACTCCTCCGACTTGGTGGCCTCTCCGTCCGCTTCTGCGACCGCTTCTTCTTCTGCTGCCTGCAGTTGCTTCTTCTGCTCCTTTTGGGTTTGTTTCTCTGTTGTGTCAGAGAACAAAAAGAAAATGTTCCCAATTAGAACTAAAGATTGATCCTATTTAAACGTTCTGAAAAATCATATTTACTTGTGCTCAATTGTATGAGTTAATACATGTGCTCACAATATCAGCTTTCTAAAACACTACACGAGAACATAAAATATTCATGTATGAGTGTACTAAACATAATTTTATCCTCTAAACCAAGGATACAGTTTTGTGTCATTGGAGTTCTATAGGAAATGGCATTTCAGTTTCTTCACCTCCTGCAACTTATATTAAGTGCATTGGGAAGTTGTTCATGAAAACATTTCTAGTAACAGACCATCAATACTGGAAAGTAACATTTATTCTCAAAGGCATTTGTAGCAACAGACCATCAAATCAGAAAGTAATTTCTATTCACCAAATTGGCAACAAACCTTCAATATTGGAAAGTAATTTTTATTCACAAAGGCACTCGTGGCAACATACCATCAATATTGGAAAGTAATATTTATTCACAAAGACATTCATGCCAACAAACCTTCATTATTGGAAAGTAATATTTATTCACAAAGGTATTCATGGCAACAAACCTACAATATTGGAAAGTAATATTTATTCACAAAGGCATTCATGGCAACTGGCAACAGACCTTCAATGGCAGTCCTGGCTCGCTTGACAGGAACAGCTTCCTCCTCGCCCACGTCCGACTCGCACGAGAACTCGTGGTCACTTTTGAACACCAGGTCTTCTTCCTCTTCCATGAACTCTTCTTCTTCCTCCTCCTCTTCATCTTCCTCTGAACTGGACCTGCAACAACATACAGTCTTCAGCACACATCCACTCAGTTAACCCAGTAACAGTATAATTGTTTTGCTTTAGAACAAATATTACGGTGATTTCCCTTAAATTAGCATTCATAAAACCCAGTGTGGTATAAAGTTTTCATCAAAGTAATTAGAATATAAGAATGATGTGAGTGGTTTCTCAACATTCTCCAGAAAGGACGTTCTTCGACAAACCCCTGCCCCAGCTCCCACACTCACGATGAAGCGGCCCAGGGGTCGTTGGGATTGCGCTTGTGCTTGCGTTTCTTTCTTTTCTTGTGGAGCTTTTCTTTCTTGTCTCGATCCTAGGAAATTAAAGCATAATTTCAGGTAACAATTAAAAAGAAAGCATAAAAATTAAAACATAATTCCACATAATAATTAAAAAAGATATGAAAATTGAAGCACAATTACACATAATAATTAAAATTGTGCATGTAAATCAGAGTATAATTACATTTAATAATTAAAAATTATGCAAGAAAATCAAAGCACAATTACACATAGTTAACAATTAGAAACGAAGCATGAAAGTCAACATCTATGTAAGTGCGAGTATGTTCAGACGTGCGCAATAGTAACACAGACGAGTCAAACTAAGACCAAATGAAAACCTGAGCTAATGCTGATAAAAAAAAAAGAAAATATTCAAACTCTTATAACTGTTCACTAATAAAAGGATTGAATAACTTAAATATCAAAACTTACTTTCTTATCCTTTTTCTCTTTTTTCTTGTCTCTGTGGGCCTGAAAACATAAAAAAATAAGATTAACGAAAGGAAATCTAGAATTAAAATGTATACTTATTCGATGTCCTCACTCACAAAATGAATGCATCTGATGAAAAATCTCAATCAGATTTTTAAATTCATTTCTTTGTATTTTTAGGCTTTTCGTGCACACCATTTCCCAATATTATTTATGGAGACAATTTCTAAACAGTACATTACTTTCAGAGAGTCTGCACAATCTTGAGGACACATGTCCTAATAAGTTTATAGTAATAAGAGTTGCTTGTTCTCCTAAATTCTACGTACATTGAGCAAGGGCAGCAAATAGGAAGACACTGCAGATTAGATTATTAGTTAGTTCAAGCCCCCCTATCCACAACAAATGCGATCCAAAGAGAGGAAGAAGGAAGGTACCATTTAGGATGGAGTTAAGGGAATGCGGAATCTAGGCAGAAAGGGCATAGAAAGAGTAATTTGAGAAAGAAGTTCATGAAACAAGATGAAAGTCGAAGAAGAAAGTAGTACGTGCTGAAAAACAGGACAGCAGTGAACCAAACAAAAGATGATCCTTAACATAACAAGAACATTTTATTTCAACAAAAAGAAGACCTACCAAGCTCTCAGCTCGGAGGAGGACACTACAAGAATGCTTGAACACACTTGGGAAGCTTACTTTGTCCCCCAATACACAGGTGACTAAATTTTTCTCAGCTCTTTTTTGCACCCACTTAAATTGATCAAACAAACAAAACTTAAGGTAAACAGGTATTCCACTCTCAAACTTTCATTTCACAGCACACATACAAATCAACAATATTCTTCAACATTCTACAAGCAAATTAAAACATTTATGAACACAAAGTGTGATCAGTTACAGTAAGGAGCTCTCATCCCACAGTGAATATAAAAATTGTTCTCAGCCCTCCCCTAACTTTCTTGAGGGTTCTACAAGCAAATCAAAACATTTTTAAATAAATGAAAACATTAGTAAATAAATATAAAATATTATCAGTCACAGTAAGTAGTCATGAGAACAGACCTTGCGTTCCTCTCTCTCGCGCTTGTAGAGCTCCTTGAGACGCTTCTCCTCCGCCAGCTCTTTGAGTCGCAACTCCTCCAGTTGTTGGCGGTCTTTGAGCTCCTTCTCCCGGATCTTGGCAATGCGCGCAGACCTCTGACGCCGGACTGTTTGCAACAAAACCAATGCTCAACATTTAACACTTTGACCGGTGCGTGTGCCACCGGTGTCCCCAGAGATTTTCATAATGCTGTTTTTTACAAATGCACAAACTCAATTTTCATAAATATATAATTAAAGCTTAATGAAGACATGATCCAGTAAATGTTTGCTATTTTTTTTAAAATTGCTCACTACAGTTCACTTTAAATTTGAGTTGAATATTGAACTCCACTTCAACCAATTGCGGTCAAAGTGTTCAGCCTTCATGACTACGATGGTGTTCCAAAGAGAAGAAAGATGGAGACACCGTTAAGGACTTGAGGAAATGAAGAATTTATGCGCTAGGTGTGTTCCCACAATAGGCCCACTACGCGTTGAAATGGTTCAGAAATAAGTTTATGAAACAAGATAAAAGTTCAAAATGGAAGTCAGAGGTGCTCAAAAACATGGCATCACTAGCCAAAAACAATGGTTCGTGACAAAACAAATACTCATCCTATTTCAACTAAAAGAATGCCTACCTAACCTTCAGCTCAGGCCCTCACATCTTCCTCCTGGAAGGATCAATACTAAAGACATAATGCTGAGCTGCACATGTAAAAGTTAAAAGCCAATTCACTAGTGGTCTTCTAAGTGCTTCAATGACATTAAAGAATATATGAAGGTGCTCTTGATTCAAATGCAATGTTCATTCATGATTAAGGATTACCAATATTCAATCTAGCAAATGAGAATCTGGTGATTTATTTAGTTTAAATAATAATTTCAAATAAACAATTTGATATTGTGACTGTGATGACTATAAATGACATTATTCTAACTATGGATACAGTTGAGATGAAACAAAAATAACCATTTATCTAACACATTCACACCTTCAAAAATGTGAACATATTCAAGAAATTTTTTGCTCTAGCTGAAACTATCATGTAATCTTTCAAAAACGAAATAATTACAGAGGGTGATCTTTAGACACGTTTTCGAGTCGAATGACTCGAAAATTGTTTCTCTAAAAGCAATACCACAAGTTTTTCAACAGTTTTGTTACATTTCCCAAAAAACGTTTTCTACAAATATTTCGGCTAAATGGCGAAAATCGAAAACGCTCATGAACAAAAAATCGTCCATCAATAATAGATCAGACCACCGAATTTCAGAATAATTCAACCCACAGAGAAAAATATTGAAATAGAAACGATCTAAAGACAGTAAGGAATGATCGCGCATTACGGCTCAGAAGTGAACTTAACGAGAGAGAGAGAGAGAGAGAGAGAGAGAGAGAGAGAGGCCCAGAAACGCATATGCTTCAGAACGAGTTTGAAGAAAATAAATCAACCCAACACGAACAAAACAAATTAATACCTAACAGAAGTTTTTCTAACCTATCTCTAATCATTGAATAACTATGATTCCCTTCACCTGCTGAACCTGCTATGCAACACTCCCGATCACCAATCCTTTACCACATGACATTGAATGAAGGTCTACTAACACTAACTGAACACGTTCACCGCGTCTTAGGCCATAGGTATACCATTCAGTAAATTCTTCAATCACGTACCAGTATAAATGAATATGACATTTCATGTTTTGTGATCTTTTTCAAAAATAACTATCATTCGTTGCAAAATGCTATCGAGCATTGGCACTCTCATATTTCTTAGGAAAGATAAAAGTGTATTTTGAGCAGTGAAATCGATTCCCCAAATCTTCTACTTATAACTTAATCAAACTAACCATTATCAAAAGTATTTTCATATTTCTTAGGAAAGATAAAAATGTATTCAAGCAGTGAAGTCAATTTCCCAATTCTGCTTCTTACAACTAACCAAACCAACCATTAACAACCGCGGAAACGCGGTGAACGTGTTAAGGTTGAAATGAGGCCTACCTCCGTCAGCGCTGTCATCATCAGGTACGGACGCGCTGTCAACACGCGCTCTTTTTGAGGGTGGGTAAGAGACGTCATCTCCATCGTCGTCTCCCCGTGAGGAGTGGGTGCCTGGAGGCCGACCTCTGCTGCCTCCCCGCTTTTTGGGTCTTCCTCTTTTCTTTGCACGTGTGTTGGGAACTTCTTTATCTGCGTCTGGATATTCTTCATCAGGATTGATAGCTGTTGTCTCCTCTCCCTCCTCTTCTTTTTTGCTAGTTGTTTGTATTTCTTCATCATTAGCTTTTGAAGCTGGCATATCTTCAGGTTCTTCACCTTCATTGCCAACTGAAGCTTCAATTCCTTTTCCTGAAGGCTTTTCATCTGCATCAACAGTTGGGGTCTTAGATCTCCGATCTACATCCGAGACATCAGTGATATTTTCAGCCTTGGTATCTCCCATTGGATGAAGATCCTCATCACCCTTCTCTTTTGAGTTAGCAGATTCACTTTCGCCGTTCTTCAATCTGTCAGATTCAGCGCAGTTTTCCTCATGTTCGACTTCTCCATCAATTTTTGAATTAGACTCTATTATATCATCTATTTTATGGGTTTTATCGCCTTCACTCGAATTCTTATTTGGTCGCTCATCATCCTCGACGGAGTCAATGCAGTCAGCTTTTGAACCCTTCAAACCATTTACTTTAGGATCATTAGAAACATTTGCAGCTTTTCTCGAGACTTCTTTCTTGCTAGTTTTAACAGATGATCCACCATTTTTGGTACTTGAGTTTTCATTACCACTTTCCTGAGCCTCATCAAGGCAGTCTCGAGCCTTCTTTGCGATGGAAATTTCTTTGCCTTTGCGAGGTACCTCAACAGCCTGGTCAGCACATTTGCTAGGCACCGGGCCTGAAGCCTCATCTCCGCTGTTCCCGGTGAGACAGTCGGCCCCAGAGCCTTCACCCCAAATGAAAAACACTTCTTCTGTTACCACGGATCCTAAATCTACTCGGTTTCTTATGGGACAATCAAACCGCTCCCACCAAGGCTTTGAATTGCACTTTGAAATACAACAACTGTGTTCAGAACACGCTGATGAACTACTGCGTTCACTACGGTTTTCTAAAGCAATTGGCACTTCAGCAGAAGGAATGTGAAATCTAGAACCCAACCCACTCTCTGAAATATTTGAAGTGTAATGGATTATTTTTTCTAAAATTGGATTGCCTGCTTCATTTTGTGCTCCTTCTCCATCACCCTTGATAATCATAACTGGTTCAGATATAGCTTCTTCCGAAATTGTTGAATTACTTTTATCATTGCTCTTGTCTGATGAGACCGATGGCTGCTGAGCTGTGCTGCTTCCAGAACTTTCATGATCACGATCCAATTTGATTTTCTTTGAAGGTGCGCTGGATTCTTCATCACCAACTCTCTTTTTCTTCAGAGTCATGTCAGAAGAATCTTTCAAAGGCTTAGCATCAGGAGACGATTCTGACGTGGAAGTCAGTTTCTCTGCTGATGGAGATGGTTCAACAGACTCCTTAATTTTTTCTTTCACGAAAGATTGTAAAGTATCTTTGCATTCATTAACTGAGACAGAATCTTTTTTAGAACTTAGATTTTCAAATGCAGGTTGCAAAGTATCTTTGTTGGGAACAGAGATACTAGGTTTAGATAAACCATCTGAAGGTGCTGATGGGACTGTATGTTCAACCTGAATAACAGGCTTCAAAATTTTCTGTGGAGTTTCCATTTTTCTTTTGGACTGATTGAACTGTTCTTCCTCTTTTTTGATCCCAGACATAGGAGTGGAAGAGTCTTTGAGCAAATTTAATGGGTTAGTTGTGTCATCACTTGTGTATGAACTTTCAACCATAAAATTACATTTTGAGTCACTTGAGCTTTCATTGGATGATTTTCTTTCTCCACTAATAACAGAGATATTAATTGTATCTTCTTTTGCAGCAACATCAGGCACTGGCTTGTTCTCAATTCCATCTTTCTTTTTGATGTCTACTTCACTAGCAGATAAAGAACAATCATCTTTCTGAGACTTTTGCTTACTCAGTGAATCAAGTTTTCCAACTTCAGAGGATCCCCCTTTCATTTCTTTATGAGAATCCTTCTCAGTTTCAGAATCTACATGTTTGGGAACACTTAATAGTGTTGAATCTATTTCTTTATCATTTTCTACAAGGTTTTCTTTTTCAACGTTCACAATACTTTCACCAGTGCTGGTATGTTCCAGTACTTTGGAATTGCCCAATTTAGGCTTTGGTTGACTATCGTCCTTCATTAAGGTTACAGACTGGGTCGTGTTTTTCTCATTCAACAAGTCAGCAATTTTCTTTTGACTGGTAATCGAACTGTCACTCATATGCACAACTGGAGCTGCACCTTCCAATGTTTGAGTGGGAACTATACTATCCATGTCTACTGATGATAAATTTTTACTTTGCTTCACTTCTAATTCTCTGTTAGTTAACCGTTCTTTGATCTTAACATTGCTACTATCCCCAGCACTTGGAACAGTATATGATGGTGTATCACTGGGAAGCAATTTTAAGACACTTTTAGGGCAAAGAAGTCCTTTACCTCTAATCAATTTAATATTACCACTGACAGCTTTTACCTGTTGGTCTTCATTTTTTGTAGCTTCATCAATTAGTTTGGGGATACTCTCTGTATCAGGGACACTTTTTTCGGGGTCTAATAGAACTTTATCCGACATTACCATCTTTTCTGCAGACTGAGTTTTAGAACCTGCTTTTATTTCTTGACTACATGAACCTATACTGGCCGACACATTCGTTATTTTAGTGATGCTTCCTTTTGCACCAAGGACACTTTTCAGATCATAGTCGTTTTTTGTGGAAATTTTAGCACCATCATTTGCAACTTCAATATTTATTTTTGTAGCTACCTTACTGTCAGTTTTTGCTACTGGTGTTTTAGTGTCCACTTTTGCTGCAGGTACATTAGAATCCTCTTTTATTGTAACTTTAGAACCATCTCTTGTTCCAGGTAGTTTAGAGATACTTTTTGTTATTGACACCTTGGAGCAATCTTTTGTAGCTGATACTTCAGTGCTACTTTTTGCTAGTACTTCCGAGTCATCTTTAGCTGTTACTACTTTAGTGTCATCTTTTGCTGTTAGTACTTTAGTTTCATCTTTTGTTATTAGTACTTTTGTGTCATCTTTGGCTGCCAACACTTCAGTGCCACCTTTTGTTGCTAGCACTTTAGTACCATCTTTTGTTGGACTTTTAGCATCATCTTTCAAAGCGGCTTTATTGCCTTTGGATGCTAGTATTTTAGAATCATCTTTAGTCACTGTCACTTTAGTGTCATCTTTTGCGGTTGTCACTTCAGTGTCACCTTTTGTGGTCGGCATTTTGTCATCGTCTGCGGCTGGCACTTTAGTGACATCTTTAGCGGTTGACACTTTAGTGTCATTTTTTATGGCTGGCCCTTTAGTGCCATCTTTTGTGGCGGACACTTTAGTGTCATCTTTTGTTGTTGGCACTTTAGTGTCATTTTTAGCAGCTGGCACTTTAGTGTCATCTTTAGCAGCTGGCACTTTAGTGTCATCTTTAGCAGCTGGCACTTTAGTGTCATCTTTAGCAGCTGGCACTTTAGTGTCATCTTTAGCAGCTGG
>JACJUY010008217.1:9858-36385 GCA_014220935.1 Platorchestia sp. MABIK | reverse complement strand
TTATATTATCACGAGGAAATACAAATTCACTAGGAAGGAAATTCAATTATAAAACGAGGAAATTCAACATCAATAGGAGGAAATTCATTTTCAATAGGAGGAAATTCAATTTCAATAGGAGGAAATTCAATTTCACAATGAGGAAATTCAATTTCACTAGGAAGAAATTCAGTTTCACTAGGAGGAAATTTAATTTCACTAGGAGGAAATTCAGTTCCACTAGGAGGAAATTCAATTTCAATAGGAGGAAATTTAGTGTCACTAGGAGGAAATTGGATTGGAAATGGTATAGTCATACCAGGCACAGTTGTTACGCTACTAGTGAAAAGGTGATTGAGACAGATATCTATTGTTTCCCGAACTGGCACACTTGTGAAGAAATTTTCAACGTCGACAGAAGCCGTGATATATTCACCAGAATTTTCAAAATGAGAAATACGGTCAATGAAAGCATATAAACTCTCTACAGTCAAATTGCTAGTAGTAAAACAACCATCGGCATCTACGGATGCTTTATTTCCAATTAAAGAATGATACATATCACCTTTTACATTGGTTTTTCAAATGCCTTATAACTAACACCAGGACGCCATGACGCTTTCTCCCAGTCAAAGACCGGTACCCATTTCAGACACCTGAGTAGAGTGGGGTATTGTGCTTAGAATTTTTTATCCTATACCCAACAGAGAAAATCGCCACCAGCGCCGAGACTCGAACCCGCGTTTCCCGCACGGAGTCAGGTCCTATAGACACACGGCTATGGCGAGGTTTCAAAATCAGAATAACAAATTTAGAGAGTTGAAAGCTAGGAGCGATAAATGCGGCAAATATAGGGCGAAGTTAAAATTTGGTAGCAAAATAAGATTTATGGATTTTTGGTAGTCCATAGAGGAACCAGGGCCAGAACCCGTCACAAAAAGTGTCTTAAAAATTTCATCGGAAATTACAGATAGCTTTTTCAGTTTACGTAAAAAATTATTTTCTTTGTCCTCTACTTTTAAAGCATACCGGTGAATTGGTTCTGTGATGCGTTCAAATTTAGTACAATCGGAAATGATGACCTTCATTTTTTCAAGATAAACAGACCTGTCAAGTATTACAACGCCTTTTCCTGTATCGGGTTTGCACACAATAATTTCATTATTTTTACCTAGCTTCCTCAATTCAGAGATATCACCAGTTGTAATGACCGCTGAGAAAATTTTGATGAAATAAAATTGAAGTAAAACTTATTGGCTAAGCATTTCAATCGATCACAGAAATCATTGAAATCAAAATCAGAAAAAATAAGTTGATTCATAACGTCATAGGCAAACTTTTCAAACGATAGAAAAACTGTAATAGTCGAGTTTATGTACCGGCAGACAAAAATCTAATTCAAATGCTAGCAAAGTTTTCAGTCGAGAAGTTAGGTTGGTAGAACTGAAGTTAAAAACCACTTAACTAGGATCACATAAAAATCTAATTCAAATGCTAGCAAATTTTTCAGTCGAGAAGTTAGGTTGGTAGAACTGAAGTTAAAAACCACTTAACTAGGATCGCATGGCTGGAGATTGTTAACAATTCCTAAATTGTTTAGTTTCTTCTCGTGAGTTTGTTTTGTAACAGTAATAAAATTATTAATAACGAGACGAACATATCTAAATCTCACGGCACGCATGAATGGACTAAAGAGATTACAAATAGATTTTTCCGAGTCCTGCACTGCTTGCGTGAGTTGTCGTAAAGAAGATTTCTTCATGTTTATTTCATGAGTTAGAAGTTGAGCTTGCCATGCTTTGTAAAAATGCGCTGACTGCATGGACCGGCGCAACAACTTGAATCTGAGAAACTTCGGACAGACGACAGGATTGTTTTCGACAGGACTATCTTCGGACAGGATTATTTTAATCCAACCTCATTTTCCTTTCAACAAATTTGTTATACCTTAAGTTCCTGAGCTCGTACTTTAATGTAAGTGCGCTCTAAAAAGATTGTTCTCGGCAATGCATGGTGAATGGTCAGTAAAATTTTGTTCTATTCTATAATTTAGCTTGCATATAAAATGAAATCTAGATTAAGCAAAATTACGAATACATTGCCCGCAATCTTTTGATTCTACTATTGACATGAGTATTAGGATACTCGTGTGGGTGTATATCAACTCAATCATTTATTTAGACTTGTGACATGGATACTACGATCCTCAAGTGCGTGTAGCACACAAGGACCTTTACTTTAAGGTGTTTTAAAAATCAATGATGATCAATTTGTACCATCAATATTGTAAATAAACTTTTTCTTTCAGTCTTTCTTTTTTTGGTCAATATTGAATTTAGGCCTTTCACGGAAATTAAAAATTCCGTTCCAAAGAACCACTAAAGGAACACATTTAAAAACGTTTTATACGAGTGACATTCTGCTCGCTGAAGCGTTATTTTCGAGTTATTCAACTTTGAAGTTATATGAACGTCGGATACAAAAGTGAAGGAACGGACACATAAATTTGCTGTAATACGGTATTAACGTAGCGATGGGTGAGGTTAGGGTAGGTTATGGTAGGTTAGTTGAATAAACTAACCTTAGATAACATAAATCAACCTAAAATAGCTTACCTTAACTTACCCAAACCGTGCCGTGTTAATTTCCCGCCAAGAAGTGGGCGTGTCCCGCCAGAAAAGTGGGCGTCACCCAACAATGCGGCTACTGAGCAACCGACCATATACTGTTATTCCTATCTGAACGTAATTATTGTTATATCTCTAAAATAACGCATAAGCGAGCAGAATGTCATTAAAGTAAAACGTTTTTAAATGCGTTCCTTTAGTGATTGTTTGGAACTGAATTTTTAATTTCCGTGAAAGGCCTAAATGCAATTTTGATTTTTTTTTCAGCTCACCGAATGTAACCAAATTAAAGTTCATAAAACTAGATTAAATTTATTTTTGCGATTTAGTTTGAAATGGGATAGGTGGGTATGCTTGGAGCAATTTTTTGTGTCCCAAACAGTAGTACGCAAGGGATAGAAATGTACGATATACAATGTGACTGGGAGTTTTTAAAACAAACTTCAAGTAGAGGGAGGCCATATTTAGACAGGCTACTAAATTTTCCAATATTGAGCTCTACAATTTTAATTCTAGGCACATTTGAAGAAAACCCAAACTGGTAGACTTGTTGAAGCGTCCGCAAAGATTTGTGAAAATCCTGATGTTTCCGATTGCGTCCGGAAATAATTTCACCGGCGTTTGAACGCCTGCATCGAAACAGACGAACGTCATGTATAGATACTCAAGCCAATTCCACACCCTCGACAGCGAATTAGTATGGCAAATTGGGTCAAAAACAGCCGGACTACAAAGAAAGTAACGCTAGGCCCTGATGCGTGATATCGTTCCAACGACACATAGTATTTTCAAGTCTTTCATCAGCTTCAACTTTAAACGTGCAAAAGCCTTGCATTTTATGAGAGACACGTTCCTGTTGAAGACTGCTGGTAAAATGTTGTTCCCGATTGGCAAGTTCATTTTAAGTATTGTTATGTTTTTATCATAACTTTTGGTTGAGTAACGAAATTTGAATTCTGATTTCACATTTGATATCAAAATCTAATGAATATTATATAGTGTATACATTCGTGCGTACTTTCAATAATTTGCGCTACTCATGGATCTGCGACGTTTTGACAAACTTTTCCGCAGCCGAGGCCTTTAAAAATCATTTCTTGCGGTTATAAATTAGGGCTCTTAATGCTCCTTTTGTCTGTCACAAAAATGTTTTTCTAACTGATACATTTTACTCCCTTGCCACTTCAGGAACGAATTTTTCTCCAAATTTTTTATATCTTTGTAATCTACATATCAAAAATTTTTTGACCAAACGCTTATTGGGCAAAACGGTCCTAACCTTACGTTCAAGTTTGTTCAGCTTAGTGCTAGTCAACAGCTACATATTTTTACCTGTATTTATAAGCGATAAATCAACACAGGGAATATGTTATATCTTTCATTGAACCTTTTGTTCGATACTAGACATGGTCATTTAGATACTCGAATATCTTTATTTGTTAAAAATTTAAAAAATCCACCATATCGTTCGAACCTTTATTGGAAATAAAATGCTTCACTTCCTTCTTATCTGTTCAAGAAATAATACTGATCAATGCCATTTTGTGTCACACTAAGTTATATTATGTTCGAGAAATGTCATCTAATATACACTAAGCAATAAATCTATATGAAAGTTTTACGGAATGTAAACACTTATGATCCTTACAAACAAGGAAAAGAATTGCATTCTCATGCTAAGCTGTCATGAATAATGGCATTCGTTCTGAACAACTGGAGGTCGTGCGTGTCTACCTATCATAGAAGATTAATGAAGTGCGTCAAACAATAGAAATAATTCCTTCAATTCGTTCTTTTTTATTCACATAGAACTGTAAACGAACAAAATAATCGGGGAAAATTACCAAATGAAGAGAAA
The DNA here is from genome assembly GCA_014220935.1 of Platorchestia sp. MABIK. Lineage (NCBI taxonomy): Eukaryota > Metazoa > Arthropoda > Malacostraca > Amphipoda > Talitridae > Platorchestia > Platorchestia sp. MABIK. Next base: position 31,921 of record JACJUY010008217.1, on the reverse strand, counting down.
TTGTAAAATATATGAACATATACACGGCATTAGCATGATACATGCCTTCATTTTTTGGGATGGCATGAAAAGGTTGTATATCCATAAAATTCGTTAATTTTAATTTCTCACAATAGCATTTTATAAGGTTTTTCTTCGGAATCCTCCTAATGTTTTATTGTGTAACATCCCAGAAATGTGCAGCGTGCTTAATGTTTCGAAGCGTACCATTTTGAAGCTACTCAGTTGTTTACTTACATGCGAGAGGCGACATTTTGCATGAAAATTTTCAAATACTCATTTTCATTCATAAACAACATTAAAAAGTATCAAAGCTCTGTTAATTTATTCATGGGCTTACGTTCTAGCATGAACAAGTTGATCTGATTATTGTACCTCGAATTTATTTGCGCAAATTTGACCGAGTGAAATCCAATTGAACGGAAGTCCCAAGCCGGTTATTATTTTAAATTTGAAAACTTATATACTCGGTAAAAATACAGAAGCAGTTGGACATTATGGCATTACCTTGTGGAATATAAAAAAAACCTCCTTGGTACTGCACATCTGGTTTATTTGATAAGGAAAAATGAAAAGTACAATTTCAAAAAATTGATGAAATACGTTCAACACTACGATTTTAAAAACATTTCCTTACACTAAGAGCCTCATATCCAAGTTGGGGAGGAACCGTAATCCTCATTTTAATATCTTGACCAGTGGTTGAATGTACGTACCGCATTGCAATAAAAGTGTATTTCCTTAGTTAGCTACAAATTAGAAGCCGTGGAAAGATGTAAATAATTCGACTAACAAAACGAAAACACATTTATACGTTGATGCAGTGGCCCTTTTACGACATAAATGGAAGACAGTTTATTTCCAAAGAAGTCATTGTATGAAATTCATTACTACCAATTATTATTTTGAATGATACTTGAGATAAAAAAGCTTAGCATGTTGACTACGCGATGGTTCAAATATGTACCACTAGGGGAATTGTTCAGTTATGTACCAATGTAAATTAATAACATTTCAAAAATTTCGCGACCACTTTTTGAAGGAATTTTATCGTTCGGGGTAGATATTATCGTGCACTTGTATACTGTACATTTGTCAACAAGGAAGGAAACTTACTCGAGCTGCAAAATTCATTTTCTAATTCTATATCTTTCAACTTAACCAAGTCAACTTTCCCATCCGCGCAATCGCAGGCAACGCGTTCAAATGAAAGACACACCGTATGAAGTAGGCAACAGCTGCGTCAGGGGTTGAATATTTGATCGACAAAAATAGAATTAAAATCTATTCCCTTGGATATATTCCTTTACAACTAGAACAGGAAGTTTATAAATACAGTCAATCCTACTGAAAAGGCCTCGGTGGACAGTCTCCTCTTGCATTCACGCAAGAGCCGAGGATGCCGCAGCAGTAATCAATTTTGTTGAAGCTAAAAAGGGTAGAAGTAAATGATTTGGCCTAGAATACAAAAAATTCGACGTTTTGGAAATTTGGAACTAATTTTACACGCATACTTATTGACAAGGATCTAGTAGTTGACTCGGGAGAGCTGATTTAGAGCAACAAAATTTTGCTTTCAAATTTTTACCAAAATAAGGTTGGCATAAAAGATTCCCAATAGTCAAGACACGAGGAAGAGCGGCCGTTGCACATGGCAAGCACGAACATTTCAGTTCACGATCAAAAAGAACTGTGAACTAAAACTCAAGTTCCTGGACAGCATAAAAAAAGTCATTGATTTTGATAAGGTCTGGGTCAAAATCCAAAATATTGATTTTGTGTGTTTTGGTTCATGTAATGGAGAACTTACTTGCGTGTCTAACGGAATTCTTTTATTCATTTTACGTGTTTTCGTTCGTCTGCTTCAGCTTTCGAATAGCTAGCCAATTACGATGGGGACCATTTCACCCCAAAATCCAATAATTTTCAATTTTCTGTTTTATAGCTCATGTTCTAGAAAATATTTTTCTGAATCTAACGATATGCTTTACTGCTTTGTAAGCGTGTTTATTCGTATGCTACAACTGGCGAAAAGCCAGTCAGGTCATTATACCGCCAGTGAAGAGTTTGTCAGGATCTCCAGAAAACTTTAACTTTTTGACGTTAGAATGCTACCTCTCCCAAACATCTAAAGGTTCAGGAATGCCAAATATATCAATCGACACAGCCTAAAATAGCTAAAAATTGGTGGTGAAATTAAAAAAACAAACTGTTTGGTTAAAAAACTGTTTGGTTAGGTTTGGTTAAAAAAAACACAAATAACATGGCAAAATTTTTAAAATGCACCAAAAAATAAATTAAATGAATCAAAATATCAAAATTGCGCTTAAACGTTTCATCAAATAATACCTTTAGCTATCTGAAAACATGTTGTCGGTTCTGAAACTTCAAAATTGAAGGAATCCAATTTCCAAAATACTATTTTTTCAGATTACGAAAAATCCATCAAGTTGAAAAAAATGGTTGCATCATTTAACATTTATCGTTGAAATTTCAGAAAAATCTGTCGGAAAATGACGAACTTGGGGTTTTCCCCAAACGGTCCCCCTAGGTCGTCAATTCTCCTCCCCTTCTCCTCCGAATCCTCCTAATAACGGACTAGGTTTTTGCGTTCAGCAAACGAGAGTAGCCATGCAATTCGCGTTTGAAATGCCTTGGTACAAAAATAAACGTTCTAACACACAGTGAATAATAATAATAATAAACTCAGTTAACGACAATTTCGGTCAGAGACTATTTAGTTGTCGCTTTGGTATTTCTACCAAAGGTTGTTTTTCATAGTTACGAGATGATACTTTTACTGAACTTCTCAGTAGCATTTCTCTTCTCATATCGCTTCCAACACCCATTCACTTTCCACATCGCACGTCTCGGTAAGAATCAAGTAGCACTGGCAACATGGTAGGTCTGCCTGCGCTACGGCAGCTCAGACTACATCGGGCCGAAGCCCTCGCACATTCAATCAGAGACTCAAAAAATGTTCGAAACATCCCAAAGGGAGCTCTGCTGGGCATTTACCTACATAAAGGTATCATCCGCTCATTCAGATCAACAAGGTCATTAGTAACATGAGTTTGCTAGCGCGTTAGTTTCTCAGGCTACGTCGCACCGAAGTTCATATAATTTAACAAGCATCAGACTTTTCCAATTTACCAACGGGACGATCATCAAAATTATTTGAGCATCAAAATTGTGTTACCACCAGGATTTAAATTACAAATCAAGATTTTAGTTGTCTCCGCATTTAAACTTTGCACATACTACAGTACATTCGAACGTACTGGGCAGCCAAACCCCGTTGGGGGTTTCAGCTGCCCACCCATTTATGGCCGGACGCCTTACCCGCGCTGAAACCTCCCGAGGTACCAACGCAGTGCGCCCGGCCACAAACCATGATTCGACCACCACAGTTGCTTCGAAAGTGACTTACTTGTGAGACCAAGAATTGTTCACCTCAAGAGACAGGGACGTTTTACATCGAGAAAGCCATTTATCCCAGCAATGAGAGTTGACAGAGTAAGATCGTCTGACATTTTGTGTGAGACAGTAGTTGGGACCCCAAAGCAGTGGGGGCTCCAGCTACCCGCCCTCACTTTGGCCGAGCGCCTGACCCATGCTGGAACCCCCTCTCAACCGAGAGTCGAGGATGTCAGAGCAGTGCGCTTAACCATCATGCTCATGAAAGTTCAGTATGAGTATACATTCTAATTAGATGAAATGTCCAGCTCTCGACTAGCCCAGAGCCAAGCCGCGCCGATTCTTGGGTTCAAATTTTAAAAATAGCCTGCTACGTCTGGATAGTTTCCACTCGCTTTATTCATCTTTAGATATTTCCAAACACATATATCTCCTTAACAAACTCAAGCACTTTACGGATGGGTCCTCCGTCACGTAGCAAATTGTTTGCGTTCGCATCCCCTCCGGCTCTAGGTCTCAGTATTCGGTCTCTAGTCTGCTGCAGCGCGGTACATTCCTCCATAATATGTTTCACTGTTAGGATCTCTACTCCACACCACCCGCACATGGGTCTCTGTCCGAGTGCCTCCGGGTCCAAGAGATAGCTGTGAGTCAGAGCTGTGTGTTTGAGTCGTAATCTGTTGATGACGACCTCTACCTGTCGGTTCAACTTGTAGCTACACTTCTTCCATCTTCCAGGGCTGGCTTTTATTGTTCTCAAGTCTCCCTGTTCCTGTTGCCATTCCAGGTTCCATATCTCATATGTCTTCTTCCTGATAACCGGGAACCAGTCGCTGTACGGAATCAGCACAAACTCAGCGGGTCTTGCTGTTGCTGCCTTCGCTGCTTGGTCCGCACGTTCATTTTCGGCTATGCCCACGTGTGCTGGAACCCCACTGATCGTAATATTTTTCCCATCCAAAATAATTTGGTGCATCTCTAGTATTATCTTATTCAAAAGTTGATTATTTTCAGTGTAGCTATCGATTATTTGTATTGCGCTCATGGAGTCGCTGCATACTACAAAATCTTGGAATTGCGTTTCCTTTATGATATTTAGGGCAAGCTTGACGGCATGCAGTTCGGCGGTCATAACACTTGCCACGACCGGGAGAGAGAGGAGCTTCTAATAATATCGCCCATCACGACCGCTGCTCCAACTCCTGTCGGTGACTTGGATCCGTCAGTATAGATGATTTTGTGCTTCTGGTATCTATTCATATTGTCTCTGTGAATCTGTCTTACGGTGGATGGGTCTATTTCTTCTTATTTGGTATTTGCCATGTGCTGCTCAATATCCGGTCTTCTCAGGATCCATGAAAGTGCGGTAGGCGTAAAGCACGGCTGTACTGGCTGAGTCGGAATGTTATACTGAGTTATTGCCTGACGAATTCTTTGTATTACTGGTTCCAATGTACACTTTCAGCTAGTAAAAAACAATTCAAGGTTGGTATTGTTGACGCAACAATATGCTGGATTGAGGAAGTGACATTTGAGCTTAAAGAAATACCTGAGTAGCAGGTCCCTTCTGATCGCCAGTTTTGGTTCATTGCAGATGATATGAAGGTTCACAATTGGTGTCGTCTTGAATGCGCCCGTGCTGATGCGCATTGCCTCGTTTGCTTAGACGTCCAGTTCCCTCAGCGCCGCTGTACTTGCGGAACCGTAGACTATGCTTCCATAATCGATTTTCGAGCGGATGAGGGACCTTTACAACCTCATTCAAATTTCCTGGTCTGCACCCCAAGTGTATGCCGACACAGATTTCATAAGGTTCAAGTCACTTCTACATTTTGCCTTTGTCTTATGAATATGGGTTATCCAGTTCAGTTTACGATCCCAGTGAAGACCTAGAAATTTAACACTTTCGACGGTTGGTATCGTCTTTCCTTCCAATTGCAGCGTTGGAATCTGTGCGGGCTCGCTCCCTTTATAAAATTACATTGCTGTTGTCTTTGTTGAGGAGAATTTGAATCCATTGAACATTGCCCATTGAGTGACTCTATCTATTGTTGATTGTAATGTTGTTTGAACTTTGATCCTGTCGTAGTCTGCGTATGCGATGAGGAGGTCATCTACGAACAAAGAGCTGAATACATCTGCCGGAATTTCCTCTGCCAATGAGTTTATCTTTATGGTGAAGAGCGTGACACTAAAGGTGCTACCTTGTGGCGTTCCAGTTGCTAGATCTTTCACAAATGACATTTCTTCATTTAGGTTTACTCGGAATGTTCTGTTTTTGAGGAATTCTCCAACAAATTTTGGTAGACGTCCTCTCAATCCCGCTGCTGCCAGATCTCTCATAATGCCGTAGCGCCACGCCATATCATACGCCTTCTCCAAGTCAAAAAATACTGCCATGACAAATTTATCGTTGGCCAGAGACTGCCGTATGAACGTATCAAATCGCACGAGATGATCTATTGTAGCCCGGTGTCTTCTGAAGTCACACTGAATGCCAGAAAAGATTTTATTGTTTTCAAAATGTTCCATTAATCTTCTGTAATCATTTTTTCATACGTTTTGCATAAACAGCTAGTCAATGATATAGGTGTATCGTTCTTTGGATTAGCATGGTCTTTGCCAGGTTTCGGGATAGGGATTATTGTGGCTTGTTTCCACGGATGATAGACATATTCTGAATTCCATAGTTTGTAATACACTTTTAACAGGAATTGGTGAGCATTGGGCGGCATATTTTTGATCATTAAGTTACTGATATTGTCCGGTCCAGGTGTCGTTATTTTGTTGCTCTTGATTGCCGCTGACAATTCAGGCATGTTGAAAGGCATCTTATACGGATCATTGTTGTCGCTCGTGAAGTCGATGGGAACCTGTTCAATGTGTTAGTTGTACAGAAGAAATTGATTTGAATAGTTGCTGTCGCTATATATCGTCTTGAAAGTCTCTGCTAGTTTCTCTGCGATTCCTTCAGGTTAGAAAACTGAATTCCATCCTCGCTTAGCATTCTAATCTGTCGATTTGCTCTTCCACGGATTCTGTTTATTCTTTCCCATTCAGAGCTGCTCTGCGTGCTGACGTTGAGGGTCGAAACGTATTCCCTTCAGCTGCTGCTTTGCCTCTCTGAAGGTCCTTGCTGCAACTGCTCTTGCTCTCTTCCACTGCACTTTGTCCTCCACCAGTCTCGTCCTCTTGAATATTCGGTAGCGCTTTTCCCTTTCTCTCCAGGCTGCTTTGCAGTCTTCTGTCCACCATGGCTTTGGATAATATCGTCTTCTCTTATACTTCGGCACCCACCTTTCAGCAGCGCATCCAAACCTCTCGCAAAGCAGGGCTACCGCTGTTTCTGGGTTATCCGGTATTTCAAGTTCATCGACATTTCTCCACGTTTCATCTTCACGGTATCGCTTTCAGTTGCCCTTTCTAAAGTTTCAGCCCTCCAACTCCGTACGTCCGTCTGCCTGTTGCACTAATAGAGTCAACTCGATGGGAGAATGGTCACTGCTAAGGACTGAAGGGAGCACGGTAAATTTTAGATCTGGCGTTATATCTGGGGTGGCCACGGTGAGATCGATCGCTGTTCCTGAAATATGGGTAGCGGAGTTGTTGTTTATAATGTTGAAGCTGCTTTGTGTAAGGAGATCTTGTATCAACCGTCCTCTTCGGTCTATGGTACCATTGCCCCAGTCACTGTGGTGGGCATTGAAATCTCCCATCAGAATGATGGGTTTTGGCAGTGCTCTGATGGTATCAAAGGTCTTCCAGGCTTACATTCGTTCTTGGTGGCAGATATAGGGATGCGACTGTGATGACTTTGTGCTCATTGAGGCATACTCTTGCAGCTACAATTTGAGCCTGTGAATGGATTTCAATTTCTTGGGTTGGTATTGACGAATGTATATATAGTGCTACCCCTCCATGGAACCTGTGGTTGTAATGGCCTTGTTTACAGAGACTGTTGTACCCTCGTATCGGTGACACAAAATCGTTCCCATAAAACGTCTCCAGGACAGCTATCACCGCTGGCTCGTGCGTATTGATGAGGTTGATCAAGTCTTCCTTAGATGTTGCCATACCCTGCAGGTTCCATTGGATGAACTTTATTTTATCTCCCGCCATCACCTCCACTTGCGCTTCCTTTCGTTAGCATTATGAGTTGACCGGACTTTCCCCTTTCTTCTCGGCCTCTTGGAGATCTCCTTCTACAGTTATCCCTCGAAGTTTCACGTGCTAGCTGTCCTTTTCTTTTTTTCACTCTCGAACGATTAGACATCCTTAGTTCTTCCTCGTAGTTATTTCTGTCCACCTCTTCCACTCTTCCTTTTGCCTCTCGTGTATCTTCATCGAAAATCTTTTTGGTTTCCCTCACTCTCGACTCTCTTTCCTTTTCCCGGGTTGATGCATCACGGTTTAGGTTGACAGTGGCGGTAAAAAGTCTTCCTGTACTCGGACTCTGCAATACCACCTCTGTTTCCCTCTCCATCTCGTCTCCAGTCTCGGACCCCCGCCTACTTCGGCCTTTGGCCATCTCATTGGCTATTTCTGCCTTCTTGTTCTGCAGCGGTTCGGATGATGGTTCCTGGTCGTCAGTGCGGTTTCTTTTCTTACTGGTAGTTGTTTCTGTTTTATTACTGTTTATGGGTGTCGTTACCGCCTTACTGAAATTCATGGAAAAGTTAGGATGCGCTTGATTAAACAATATCTTGGCCTGCCCTTTCGATACTCTCTCTCGACTCTGTATCACCAGAATTTCCTCCTCAATTACTCTCACTCGGCAGCTCCTCGTTCCGGTCACATGTCCTTCACCGCAATGGTGACACTTGATCTCATCTGACGTGCATTCATCGATTCCATGCCCTGCAGAGCTACACTTTGGACACACTTGTTCGCCTTGACAGTACTTTACTCCATGACCGTATTCTTGACATCTTTTACACAGCATAGGTCTTGGTTTTATCTCGTACACTTGTGACATCGCTTGTTCTCCAGGTATGTCGATAAATTCTGGAAGAACAGGTTGCCTGAAGGATACTAATAGTGATTTTGCCAGCTGGTTTTTGGGCTTCATCCATGTCGCCTGGACTGCATCTTGTGCACCACATTTTTCCAAAAGACCTCTCTTGAAAATTTCAAAATTGCTCATATCATATTCATAAACATAAATGAGCTCCTTCTGCACTGCAAAATCTAAATTTTCTTCAACGGTGATGGGTAGTTCATTCAGTTGTTTCATCAGCTTCATTTTTAAGTTTTGTTACGAGATCATATTGATTTAGGTTTACTTTCCAAATGTTGGGTTACACATTTTTCAAGAAGTCAAGGCGACATTTCCATTCTGTGGGTCTCATTCATTTTACAGTCGAAATGAGTAATGAATCTTCCAGACGATGGTACGCTTTCCTTCTCGAATACTCCTTGTCTGATTTGTTTTGCCTTTCTCATCGTGACCTTTTCTCTTTCTATTTTCTGCAGCAAACATCTCTCTTCTACCTCTCTGTCACATTGAAGGCTGCCTACTGGATGAGGGCCTCCGCAGTGAGGGCACTTGAGCGGTTCAGAACTGCAGTTCGGAGAGGAATGGCCCACCTCAGCATACCTCCTGCAGACTGCAGAGGTGCTACGGCATCGCTTGGCGGTGTGACCATATGCCTGGCAGTTAAAGCACATCATCGGCTTGTTATTGAATGGGTAGACTTTGGTGTCCTGTCTTTCACCTGGAATGTAGATGCTAAATGGGATGGTTGGTTGCTTGAACGTTTCCAGAAAAGCTTGGGTTTCTGGATATCTAGGTTTGATGAAGGTAGCTTTTGTGACTTCCTCTATATTATACTGTTGTTGAAGACCTGCCTTAAATTCTTCGATATCTGCAATATCAAAATCACTAATGTAAATCAAGCCGACGGAATGGTTGAACAGGGCGTATTCTGTCGTCTGGCCCGGTACACCTTCCACGCAAGTCAAGGCCACCATCCTCTCCGCCTGCACAGCGCTCCGCACCTCCACCATCATCTTGCGGCCCATGCCGAAAATCCTCTTAGGTCTCGTTCCGGTTACTACTTCTTCTATTTCATCCAGAATGGTGAATGGGTTGATCACTCTTTTCTTTCCAGTTTCGAACGTCACTGAAAAGTACTTTGGGAAATATTTTTCGTCCGTCTCGACAAGGGGGACGTATTTCCTTTTTTCCTTTCTTGGGATTTTGTCCTTTTTTCTTGGTATGATTGGTCCTGCAGCTGTGTTGGTTTGTGCCGACAATACAGCCTCCTCAATTCTCTTCAGTCTTTCTTCAATCTTATTCACTTCTTCAGATTCCACTGCTTCCGGTGTCTTGGCTCTCTGGTTTTCCGTACACCCTTCGACCATTAGCGCAATTGCCTCTTCAATCCTCTTCCTGGTACTTTCAATCCTCTTAGTCTGCTCCATCGCACCGTGCGAATCGCCGCTGTCTCCATCCTCCAGCCGACGTTGTGGGTCCTCCATTCTTATCAGATCAATACTTGTCGGACGCTCGTCACACATAGTTAAATTGGTTTCGAGGGGTGGGTCCTCTTGACAAATCAAGGGGGCCAAGTACTTTCCTCCTATAATACACACACACACACAAATTTTGTAATATAAATACACAAAACTAAAAATACAAAACCCAGATGTTAGTGGGCGCCCCCCACGTTGATTCTACCCACTGACAACAATTTAATAACTAACCTTATGACCACTATGTTATCAATTTACATAAACAATATGTAATGAGTTATTACTCCACGTGCGTATACTAACAGTACCACCTCGGGAAGGTGTGTGTGGGCTGGAATACTCACTAAAAACAAGTAATCCTTATCAAATCCTTGTCTATAGTAGTCTGTTCCCTTCACGATACACAAATTATAATTCAGTTCGGCACCAGTAAAATTGGTAAAGGGAACAGCGAAAATTCCGAATAAGTTACGATTTAGGTTGAGCTGCAGACCCCACAGTGCTACTGGTTAGGTTCTACTAAAAACCTCATTTTTTGTCGCATGAAATGCTATTCTTCTCAGTTTTGAAGACAAGGAATGGCAAAGATATTGTTCGATAGAACATTGATAGAGTTCTAAATTCGTCGGCCATTTTGTTTAAAATGAGTTTAGTTGGAAAGTTGTATGAGAAATAAGATGTAAAAGTATGGAAATGTTCAAATGTGTTTAGAAAAAAATGAAAAGGATCCAAAAAAGAATCCAAAAAGTAAAATACTACCACACACTTTTGTAGTTATTTTAAGCTCTTTCGATTCGTATATTTTTCATTCCTGTAACTTTAGAAATGTACGAGTTGCACTTTCTTTAGAACTCATTTTTTCACTTTATCAAAAAAAGTCAATTTTAAAATAAAAATACGTAAACACTTCAGTTCAAAAAGTGTTGTAGCATTTTATACGGTTGGTGAAAATTGCAGAAAAATCCGTCAGAAAATCGCGGATTTTTTATATATAAAATTCCTTATATCTAATTATTTAATGTAAAATTAAAGTTATTCTAATGCCTATAGCAAAGCTTCTCAAATCAACTACGAGCTGGGTAATAAAACTGTTTGCTTTATGTTTAGAAAAATGAAAATACATGGAATACTTGACTGAACCGACCAAAATACAGTCCTAAACGATTTTCAACAAATGAGAAAAAGTTGGTAAAAAATTATTACAACACGTATCTTTCTCAGTAAAAAACATACTCGCACAAATGCAATCAAATTGGCCTTCTAATGAAAAATATATGATGGAATTCAAATGTAACGGCAATACACCAAAAACTTTTCGAAAAATTTCCAAAATATTTTTCCAAAATTTATCGATTTGTTATAAGTTTAAAACTCCCTACCTAATCGCAAAAAAGACGTCCCAAAGAACGTAAGAATGAAGCCACCAATTAGGATGGCGTTGACGGAATACTGATTCTATGTACAAGAAGTGTTCTCGATGAGGAACCCCTGCGCATAGAAATAGTGAGTTTCGAATGAGGTTGAAACAATGGTTCTTGAAAAGTTTTCAACTTCAACAAAAAGAAGACTCACCTAACACACAGTTCAGAACCTCACATTTCTCACCTGCTAATTTCATAATTTCAGATTCAAGATTAAAAACCCGTGAGAACACTGTCTCTATGTAATAAAACATTTCAGTAGATTACAAGAAATGCACATTTTCTTGCAAACACAAACAAAGAACAAGAAAAAATTTAAGAATGTTACAGTTTATCCTGGATTATAAACGAAGAAAAACAATCCACAGCGCAAGTCGGAAAAATGTCCCACGCATACGAACACTGTGAAACAAAATGCGATAGCTGATTTTCAACACAGCAACTAAATTAAAGTTTTCATTTTGTTCAAAAAAAAACTTAAGAATTCAAGAAAGATGCGCAGAATACTACGCAAAATGAAGAATGCAGTGTGGATAGAGAAATAGAATTTTACTAACAACAACAACACTACGGAAGCGTAAGATTAGATTAAATGAAATTATGTTAGCCTGTTTGATTAATTAAAAGAAGTGGTTTTTAAAGAGTATAGAAGAAGAAGAAGAATTTTATGGAAAATTTCCCACCAGGGTCACCAGCAAAATGCAACTGCGGACCCTCCAACAAGCACTGGGAAAGTAGGGGAGATGGTTTTCGATAATGGAGCACACAGTCGGCTTAATACAAACCAGCAAACTTACAACGCAGCGGGAGTGACGTGTACTGATGGATGTTTGAAAAATTGTTTGAGTATCAGCAGTAGTGGTAGCAGCGCAGGCTTACTAGTGCTTTAGTAACCCGGAATCTATCGCCCCTAAGGTCACATGGATTAAATACAGATTTTCACATCACTTCAAAGACAGTACTATATAATCTTTATTTCGGTGATTGGTAAAAATTATCAGTAGCTTAATATATATACTGTTACAATTGCTTATAAAGCACACAATAACTGCAAACTTAATAGGTGGGATCTATTCTGCTGGTCACGCTTAAAATTTACACCGGTTTGCGCCATGAGTTGAAAATAAAGAGAATACGTAGGGTAGTTAGTGTGAGAAACAGCTAGGACCCCAGAAGCGGGGGCTCCAGCTACCCTCCCAAACTTTGGCCGAGCGTCTTACCCATGCTGGAACCCCTCAAATAAAAGAGTGGCAGCACGGAACGCTCGGCCATTTCATCTCCTCAAGTTATTTCCCTGAAAAGAAATTGCACTTTTAGAGGAACAATTGAAGAGCCGAAGTGCAGTTTCCCTTTGTCTTCTCTGCACGTCGTTATTTATGAGGTAGCCGTGTGTGATACGGGTGTGTCCTGCTCTGAGGCGATTTATTACGACTTCCGTTTTCTCGTTTGCTTTTTCTCTTTGCTCGGACCCGGTTCAGGCTTAATTCCACGTAGAAAGCATTGTGTGCGGAGCCAGTCTATCTTCTATTTACCATACATCTTGCTCTCCAGCACGGGAAACCAGTCTTTATAAAAAAACTGTCACTTGACTGGCAGGGCGCGCGGCTGCTTCCTTTGCGAGCCCGTCGACTGCTTCATTGCCACTTATGCCCACGTGGCTTGGTACCCAACAGATGCGAATGGCTTTTTTTTGATAAATCGTTTAACTGGTGTTGGAGCATTCGTGCTACTGGATGGGGAGTGAGTTTGTTTTGTAGAATAGTCAATGCGCTCAAAGAGTCTGAGAATATAACGAAGCGGAGGTTAGAGTGTTTGCCTACTATTTGAAATGCCAGGTCTGTTGCGCAGAGTTCTGCAGTAAATATCGATGCTATATGCGGGGGCGAAATTTTTTCATGGGTGCTGCTACACACCACAGCGGCGCCCACTCCATCACTGCTCATGGAGCCATCAGTGTAAATTGGCGCAAAACCACCGAACACCTCGCGCTTCAAACGCCTATACTCCTGGACGTAAAGGATTGGGTGGGTCTCGCTCTTTTTCATCGCGGTCAAGTCTGTATTTATGTCTGCTGTGCAGGTTGCCAGGTCGGTGTGGTCAAGTTCAAGAGCCGATAGGAAAAGAAGAGTTTAGCAAGCGGGACTCCATACCCAAGGAGTTGATAAGGTTGTAAGTGCGTACTGCAAAGGTGGGCGTCATTTTTTATTGGCGAAGAGTCTTTTGTCGGTTGGTGGTATAGCGAAATTAAATGCAGGGCTGGACATATGGCCCTTTGTCTTATAATATCTCAAGGAGAGATGTCTTCGTAGGCTGAGAAGCATTTCGTTCGCCAAGACCCGTAGGCTGGCAACGGGAGTCGACCGAAACGCTCCAGCTGCTAATCGTAAGCAATCGTTAGCTATGGAGTCTGAAATTTTCAGTGTAGATGTAGGAGCAGATCCATAAACGATGCTGCCGTAAACGAGTTTGGATCTGATGAAGAGCCTGTACATATGGAGTAGGATGTGTTGGTCAAAGACTCTTTTGCAGTTGCATTTGATATTATTCACATGTGTTTTCCATGAGAGTTTGAGATCCCAGGTAAGGCCTAAAAATTTGATTTCGTTAGTGAAGGTTAAGTGTTCGGTGTGGATTTTTAGAATTGGGGATAAGTGAATGCCAGGAAGGTTGGTGAAATGCACGGCTTTAGATTTTTTTTGAAAAGGTAAATCCATTTAGTAGGGCCCACATGATGATACGATCGATGCAGTGCTGTAGCTTGAGTTGGATGACGTTGAGGTCCCTATGTCTTTATCCCACCTGAAGGTCATCCACAAAAAGGGATACATGGTATCTGGAGTCGTTAGGGACGTGGTTGAGGACATTGTTCATTTTTATTATAAATAGGGTGACCGAGAGAACAGAACCTTGAGGAATTCCTTCTTCTTGGGGGAAAGGGTCTGACAGGTGATTGTTAAGTAACACTCTAGAAGTTCGATAGCGAAGAAATTGTTGTACGTATAGGGGGAGCCTGCCTCGTAGGCCCATGTAATGGAGATCCCTGATGATTCCATGTCTCCAGGTGGTGTCGTAGGCTTTCTGTAAATCGAAGAAAACGCTTACAAAGTGCTCTTCGTGAGCGAAGGCTCTTCTAACTGTGGTTTCAAGGCGGATGAGGTGAACGGTTGTTGACCGATTTCGACGACCGCCACACTGAATGTGGTTGAGCAGGCCGTGCATGTCGCAGTAATCGTAGAGCCTATTGTTAATTAGGCGTTCGAGGGTTTTGCAAAGGCAGCTAAGGCAATTGGTCTATAGTTCTGGGGCGAGTGCGGAGTTTTACCAGGTTTTGGGAAAGGTATAATGATTGCCTCCCGCCAGATCTGAGGAAAGTATCCATGAAGCCAGAACTTGTTGTATACGGCTAATAAATCGAGTTTGCTTTTTTCTGGAAGGCGCTTCAGCATTTTGTTGAGTATTTTATCTTTACCGGGTGAGGTATCTTTGGTGGCACACAGGGCAGTTTTGAGTTCGGCTAGTGAGAAAGGTTGGTTGTAGTCATCGTCGTTCATTGATGAGAAGTCGAGTCTGGCAAGTTCTGCTTTTTGTTTTTCACGCCTGAAGTCGGTGCTGTAGTTTGCGGCACTGCTGGTATTGCTAAAGGTTTCTGCAAGCTTATTTGCTATGCTAGGGATCGTCGAATAAATCGAATTATTTTCGCGGAGGATTGCTATATTTTGCTGCGAGCGTCCTTTTATTTTTCGTATATTTTCATATGCCGTAGAGAGGGGTGTGTGCTGTGAAAATTTGCTGGCGAAAGTAATCCACGCGTCGCTTTTCATCTCTTAGAAGATTCCGGTGTATCGCTCTGGCTTTCTTCCAGCGCAAAGCGTTCTGTGGTGTTTTCAGTTGACGATATTTTTAGTAAAATTGCTCTCGAATAAGGCGTGTTTGGGTGAGTTTTGCGCTCCAGCACGGCTTTGGGAAGCGGGCGTTGGAGAGTACTATGGTGGGGATACAATAGGAAGCAATAGCCATAATTTTGTTTGAGAGTAGGTGGAGAGCTTCCTAGCACGTTGCCTGCTCGGGGATTAGCATTTCATCACATTGAGGGTGGTTCTCTTAAGACAACCAGTCTGCCTTCTTCATATTCCATATCGTTCGGTTTGGTTCATACAGTTGTTGGCCCATTATCCTCGTGATGATGGGGGAATGGTCACTGTCCTCTGGAGAGTCGCAAGTAGCCCATACCAAATCAGCACTCAAACGGGGTGGAGACAAACGTTAAGTCTATTGCGGACTCAGAACCGTAGGATATTCGAGTTGGAGATCCGGTATTCACAAGTGAAAGGTTGTGTTCGTTCATGAATTCTTCTACTATTTGGCCTCGAGCATCGCTCCTTCTGCATCCCCACGCCATGCTGTAGACATTGAAGTCTCCCATCAGGAGTATTGGCGAAGGCAGCTGGGTGAGCAAATCATGTAGAGCGGTGATGGTCAGGTTATGGCCTCTCGATGAGTAAAGAGAGACCACAGTGACAGGTTTGGATAGTTGCACGGTGGCAGCGATCACTTGGAGGTTCGAAGTTAATACAACTTGCTGGAAAGGTATGGACTCTTGGACTAGTAATCCTACTCCTCCATGAGGGGTGAAATTGAAGTGGCCATGTTTTGCGATCAAAGTGTAATGCGAAATGGAGAACGTAGAATTGTGCCAGAGTTTAGTCTCCTGTAGCGCTATGACGGTAGTGTTATAGCGTTGTATGAGATCTAACAGTTCATCCTTCTTTGCCCATATGCTGTGACAGTTCCACTTTAAAATGTGCGTCCTGTCTGTTTAAGGATGTGAAGATTGGTTCTATTGTTGATACTGTTCGTAGATCTTCTTTGCTTCACTTCTGACAGTCGGGTTGTTTTCGCTGGTGATCTCGCTGTCACTCAAGGCCGAGTCGTAGTCAGAGACCAGTTGTACGTGTTCAGTAAGCCCCTTGCCACCAGCTGGGTCCGCGCACACTGCCTCGGAGAGTTGTCTCTTTTCGGTGGGTTGTTCTAGTTCATCCGAGTTTTTACGTTTTCTCCGCACGTTGCTATCCGGAGCTATACGTACGGTGGGATGTTCGGCCATGTTCTCCAAATGGTCCGCTATGAGCGCGGGATCAGGTGAAGGCTGAGGGGTCTCGCGGCGCACAGTGTCTGCGAACGTATATTGGAGCTGAGGGAATGAAGAATCTACTTTTTGCTTGGCCAGGGCTTTCCTGAGTTTGTCTTTATGTTGAGTGGTGATGATTTCTTGTTGGTATTTGAATTCAGGGCATTTGTTTGAACTGCTGTAATGGTCCTGATTGCAATGGTGGTATTCGATTTGGACGCTTCTGCAGTCATCAGAGCTGTGGTTGGTAGTGTTGCATCTGGCGCAGGTTACAACTTCGCTTGTACACCGTTTCTTAGTACGGCCATATGTGAGGCACATTTTGCAGAGCATTGGGCGTGGGATGTAGGAGTAAACTTAGGTTTTTGCTTGCTTCCCAGGTATGGTCAGGAAGTCGGGGAGATCTTGTCGGAATGTGAGCAGAAGCGGTTGTGCAAATGGATTTTTTGGTTTGATCCAGGTATTTTTAACTGCATCTTTTAGTCCATGGTCCGCAATGATTCCTGCGCGGAAGGTATCGAAAGATGCTAGGTCAAACTCATACAGAAACACTAGTCCTTTAACTGTGTTGAAATGATGGTGTTCTGAGATGGTGACGGGGATGCCATTGAGGGATGTTACGTTGCAGATATTGTTGTTTGGGCTTTTATCGGCTATTTCTATCACAAATGTGTTTGGGCCTTGGATGGTTATCTTTGTCGGCTTTTGTCCAAGCTCGCGTTCTAAGCATTTTTTCAATATCCAAAGCGAAAGTATACGCTTCTCGTTTGGATCCATGGTGCACTGGTAGTGCGAGAGAAACGTATGGCGGGTTGAACGGCGTTGTCTTGAGGGTTTTGGAACAGCTGCCTAGCCCAGCGTTTGCCTACATTTTGGTTGTTTTGTATGGCTAAAATTTTTCTTCTTCAATTTGTTTAGGGCAGGTTTTGCTTCTAACAAGGTGCGGCCCCTGACAGTGAAGGCATACGGCCTGCGTCTCGATGCACTGATCCAAGGTGTGTCCGGTTGTTCCGTACCTGGCACATGTAGTTGGTTTACTGCAGCGCTTTTTGATGTATCCATACTGCTGGCAGTTGGAACAATGCATCGTTTTATCTATGTATGGATTTACACGGGTGTCAGATCGTTCACCTGGTATGCCTGGTATGTAGATGTATTCCGGGGGCTTCTCAGAGTTGAATTCCAAATAAGGGCGCTGGTTTGTTCGCGTTTTGTTTTGATAAAGGTGGCGTCAATGACATCTTTAATGTCATAGTTCTCTTTGAGCCCTGAGGCAAATTCATCAAAATTATCAACATTATATTCATTGTCGTAAATGATCCCTTTCGATGTTTTAGTTTTGGAAGGGAGAAAATTTCACACGGCGTGCCAATTATGTTAGTGATGGATAACAGGCGCTGTCCTTGTATGCCATCTTTCGCCTCGACTGTGAAGCTTTCCCTTCCGCTCGTTGTGATAGATTTAAGGGGTAAATTAGTAGTATTTGAAATTACTGCTTTCACAGTATACGAATCGATTGCGCGCTTTGTCTCGGGTGTAAATATCATGGTGTAAAATCGAGTAAACGTAGTTGGAGGTGAAAGATTCATCATATCAAGTGGAATATATTTCTGTTTGGGAGGTCTTGCAGGTTGTCCAGGATTCCTTGGCTTTTCCGGGGAAGACGAAGCTGACGCCACGTCGACCAACTTACTGATGGCTTGTTCCAACTTTTCGATCCTTTTTTCCACTGTGGCTGTAGAGGGCTTCATGCTAAATGTTAGTGTCCCGGTAGCATCTCCATCGTGGCTCACCTTGCTCAAACATTGTTTCAACTCGCTGACTTTCTCTCATCTCCCCGCTCGCTCTGCAACTGCTCCCTGTGATGCGTCGCCACTCGCCGCACTCCCCACCGCTGTCCCAGAAGGAACGGATGAAGTCGCGGAGCTACCGCTCACTTGACGCTAATTTGCTCTGCTGATTGGCGTACTGATGGTTTTGACACCAGCTTGTTGGGAGGAAGCTTCAGCATTGTTGGTCTGTGTCTGCTTCGTGTTGTTCACAGGACGACTTCGGTTAGTCGCCAACCGCGAACCCCAATTACCCTGACAATGACACTTTTTTAGGGATTACTGCTGCGCTAAGCGCCACATTCATTGCCCAGGCTCAGTAAACCAGACGTGGTCTCCGAGAAGTGCCGTTATAGGCAACAATGTATAAATTAACGAAATGAAATGATTGCAAAAGTAAATACAAAGAAATTAACGAACCCCTCACCTTAAATTAAGTTAATGGAGTTAAGGCTTCGAAGAATTGGTCCCATCGAACCTTTCCTCAGTAGGCAGGGCGAGGCCGGGCTGATGACCTTCCCTTAAGATGCGCAGCGAGCAAGTCCCGCAGTCAGAGCCCGCAACACCGAGCTCCACTGGCCGACGCTCGCTTGTTTTGAAAGGCGCATGCGCACCGAACAAAATCGTGGCTTAGCAATGGTGTACACGGTAAGTTTATGCCCGTTGCCGATGGTATTGGGGTTCGTTATTGAAATTTAATTATTAAAAATATGAATTAGATAGAAAAATGAGAAGTCTTGGGTTTTTAACCATAAATACTTGAAAAGAAAATAGTGGAATGAACCCATGACGGACGAATCTACACATATTCCCGGCAACAGGGAAAGCTGGCAGCTCAATAGAGTTGCCAGCTTATACAAATAATTAGGTTATAAATTATGTATAATTGAGCATAAATTTCATAACAAGAGCCTTATAAAGCTCCTTTATCAATGAGACTCCGTATGTCTCTTCTTTGGCGCAATGCCGCCCGCCTAGAAGGACGTGAATCGTGAACATCGGCACTGGCTTCTATATTTTCAGATGCATTATTTATCTGAGGCACCTCCTCACCTGCGCTCTCGATATCTAGAGAGCCTGGTGGGAATGACTGGCAGAGGAAATACCTGATCTAGCAGATCATAGTAGCTCTCGCTATCGCTTTCCCCCCCACTCCCGGATTCGGATCTGTTATACTCAGTTCCAGAGGGTAAAGAAGAGAGATATTGACCGCAGTCTCTGCCCCATCAGGTTTTTTAATTTTTACGACGCGAATTTTATCATCACGCCCAACCAAGAGTTTTGTAATACGAACTAAAACCCAAAAGAGCCTGGTCTTGACAGGATGCTTCAAAAGCACCACCTGCCCTATTTTAAGAAAAGGGTTTTGGTGAGGCATGGCTTTAATAGGATAGGGTCCTCTTAACGATAATAAATATTGCTGAGACCAGAGATATCTAAATTTTGCTCTAATCAAATCTCTATTTTCCAAAGCCGAAACTAATGTGTCTCGGTAGTCCTTCTCATCCTGCTCAGCAATCTCATGCGCCTCGTCGGTTTAAACGAGAGAATCCGCTACAGGATAGAGTTGTAAGAATTGATTTGGCATAATAGGGATTGTTTTTTCATCCACTTCAGTATATGAAAGAGGTCGGTTGTTTAAGCTAACGGTTATATCAGAAATAGCGATAGAAAAGGCAGAATAGGGGTAGGTTATGCGCCCAAAAAGCTTGTAAGCGCATTGTTTGATAACTCTGATAAGCCGTTCTCAAACTGCTCCGAACCGCGGACTATATATAGGAATAGTTTTAATGGTAAGATTATACGAACGAAACCTATTTTCGTACTGCGAAGAAGTAAGAACTTCTGACAGATGATCAGCCGCTGCTGTAAAAGTACGCGCATTGTCTGAATAGACAGTAGTCGGAATTCCCTTCGCATTCGTAAAGCGAATAAACGTACAGATGAATTCCTCCACCGTCATAGAAGGTAACAATTCCAGATGGACAGCACGTGTCTGGAAACACACATCGATAAGAACATGCATTTTACGCCCATTATTAAATGGATCTAAAACCCAAAAATGCGAAGTAAAGTCCATGCCTGTTGTGGCAAATGGACGCACGAATGACGTGCGAGTATCCGGCAAAGCCGGAGGATCAGGATACGAGTAACTTCGTGCATTTACCTTCTTGCAGGTAATGCACTGGGAAATTACAGATTTAACTGAACGTTTAAATCGTGGGATCTGATAGCCGCTCAACTCCAGCTTTTGAACAGTGGACTCCAAGCCAAGATGCTTAGAAATAATATGAGCATGAGTAATTAATAATTTCGTAAGATGATGATTAGGTGATAATAAAATAGGATACTTGACGTGGTAGTCCATGTCATCGGCTTGCGATATGCGACTACTCGAACGAAGCAGTCCACGATCGTCAAGAAATAGATTAAAGGAGCGAACAAGTTGAGGCGGCCGAGGATTCTTGCTCCGCAAGGCCTCCAGCTCCTCAGAGAAAGACTCGCGCTGCATAGAGACTATTAGGTACTCGTAAGCTCGGACATTTGAATCCCCCGGATCTCTATGCTTCCACAGCGCTACCGCGCGGAAGACCTTTTCAAGGACGCCCAACAGTCGCTGGTAAGAAGAAAACCGGTCGATGTTAACTAAACAATCAAAAGTAGGAACTACAGTGGCGAGACAATTGTCTTGTAAATACTGAGATGGGATACAACCCAACTGGCCTTTAGGCCAAAACTCCTCGGGCTTCTGCAGCCACGAAGGTCCCTCCAGCCAGAGCAACTTCAGTTCAAGAAATCTACTTACCTTAAGCCCCCGAGTTAAAACATCTGCAAGATTAAAGGAGGATGGTACAAACCAAAAGTTACACTAGTATTAGATTTTTCTAAGTTGGATTTCAGAGCCCCCATCTCCTTCAGCCTATTAGATACAAACACATTTTTCCGAGGAGGATGACCAGCTATTAACCATGCCGACCACACCTGTGAGTCAGTAAGAAAACTAACATCGGTACTCTCAAAAGGAAAATTAATGTTATTGACGAGAGAATGCACACACTGTAGGGCAAGAAATACAGCAAGAAGTTTTAAAGAGGGGAGAGTACGCTTAGGTTCAGGAGAAATTTTGACCTTTGAAAACAACAACGCACTGCGGTCTTTTTGCACGCCATAAATGCACGTGCCATACGCACGGCTACTGGCATCACAGAAGACCACCAATTTGGTGGGAATGTTGCTCTTCAAAGTCTCCCTGGGAAAAGTAAGGTCCTCTAGTTCCCCAACTCCCCACAGTAACATTGCCACTCCTTTGCAATTTCCTCTGGTATGGGATCATCCCATGAAAGACGTAAGGGTGCCAATTTCCTCAGGATAAACTTGCTACGTACAGAAAAGGGCGACAGAATTCCTACAGGGTCAAAGACAGAAGAAACTTCTGAAAGAATCTTACGACGGGTCCTAATTGAAGGATCTAAGCGTTTCTTAATAAGCGATAACTGATCAGACCTAGAATTAAACGAGTAACCCAGCACACTTACAGTTGAATCTCCGCTCTGATAATCTGGTGGGATCTGTGCTAACAGAGCATCACAATTCGACGCCCATTTCCGAAGAGGAAAACCACATGCGTCAAACTCAGAAACGGCACTCCTATAAGTGGCCGCAGCTACAGCAACATGGTTAGTTGAAAATATAAAGTTATCTACGTATAATTTATTGGTCATAATGCCTCTTATAGTTAGATTTTCAACTTTAGTGGCATGCAATTTGAGGATATAGTTCAATATGTACGGACT